>LQRL01138704.1:28892-47978 GCA_001703475.1 Hydroides elegans | reverse complement strand
TTTCGAAAAAAAACTTTGTTCTGTTCTGAAAAAGTTGCAAGCAAGGAAGAATTGCTACAAGAATAAACATTCACCCGAATAAATCGTTGAGTGCCCCTCTCTACAGGTGGTGAGTTTTGAATTTTCAAAAAAGGACATATTGAATTCATTATTGCTGTGATTTTGAATACATTTTATAAATAATCTCACAAGCGACATTGGATCGCAGTTTTTCGCAGTTCCAATGATAGTCGAGGCATTTTGAGAAAATGATTAGTGACCGCATGCTTTCCTATTTATACCCTTCATATCGTTTATTCGTTGTTCGGTTGTTCGTTTATTCGGTTGTTCGGTTGTTCGTTTATGCGTAGCAAATTTTTCGTTTATTCGTGTTCGTTTATTCGGTTATTCGTGTTCGTTTATTCGGTTGTTCGTGTAAGCTGTCTACTTAGGAGTGGTTTTGACTGTATTTGGCTTATTTATTACGATTCATTTTATTGATGTTTAATTTAGATTATGTTTTCTATGGACTGAAAGTGTAGTTAAGCCATGGTGCGAGGACAGACTCCCCGGAGGACAAATAGCGGGGATTTTGTCCGCAAGGTATTTTGTCCCCCGGGGATTCTGTCCTAGAACCTAATACCATGCATGTGTTTTTTTCAGATTAGGAAACAGGTGTGTGGCGGTTGTGTTGTCGAATTCCCTACAATGCTGGGCAAAGCATACTTGTGACCGTATATATGGGAGCCCGCATGGGTCCACATATAAGAAAAGTAAGCTAGGACAAACTATCTTTTGAAGTTTGGTTATACACACCATACATATTCTTATTACCACTAATTGTGTTTCTCTTATTTATATATGAGGGAATTCGGAAGTATTTGAACAGCTTCTTACATATAGAAACAGTGTCAGTTGCCCATTAGCTCATACGTGTATATCGATGGTTAATGCAACCGACCATATAAATACATTATCATATATAACATGTATTTTTCTTTGCGATCAAATATTCATATTTGATGTTTCTCTGTGTTAAGTTTTATCGAAACCCTTGAAATCTATATAGCAATGCGTTATGAGACCAAATTATGATTTTCTGCCAAAATACCTTACATTAATATGCTAACTAAATATGGATCTACCAAGGACATATATATAGCAGCACGTTATGTACTATATTATGATAATTAAATATGGATCACTTTGGACAAAGTTTTATTATTATTGAACCTGTTGATCCACTTTAAGAGTCAATGGAAGATAATATATGTACCGCATGGAAAATGACGAATGATGCTTTATCAATGGGAGCCCCGACTTTTGACTACGTACTAACTCCTTGCTCGGTTAACCTTGGATTTGTTTGTGCAGCAACATATTCTGTCACACAAGGTATATCTCAAAACTTAGGCATAGTAAATATCATAAATAAATAACGATATATAGCAATATGTAAGAGCGTAAGTAATATTTGAGTTATGAATTGACTCTTGTTTGATTTGAAATGAAACTTTTCAAAGCCTTTATTTCGCTTTATTCTATTTTTGATTATTGTATACTGAAAATTGCAGCTATTTGAAATCTTTTCCAGATCTATTGTTGTAAGCATAACTTATTTTATATTCGGCAAACAATTAAAGAATGCAGCTGTAACCATATGAATATGATAAAATTTTGTTCACGTTCGAATACAATTTTTATAAGATTGATACACAGCATGTTAATTAGGCTATATATTTTAGTAAACCGTTTCCCGTACTACTATCTTGGGAACTGCAGTAATTCCTTTGTGACGGACGTTCGCCTAGATACAACTAGTACGGATTGTGGGATACTTGAGGGTGTATGGACTGCAAACAAATGTGTTGTGCATATGTGTCCTTCCAGTAGTCGGTATGTATTATAATGACACAAGTTATAATATACATATATCTAATTTTGAAATCATATATAATAATATACATATTATATCACACACCGAGTAATTAAATGCAATAATATTTATTGTATCATTTACTTATAAAATATGCTTATACAAATAATATTATTATTATCGATGAAAATATTATGTGCTATCAAAACACCAATTAACGGAATAAGAAGCTATTAATTTGAAAAGGGCTATAAGGTTTTCACAACTAAATTAATATTTATATAATGCTAAACGTGTTTGTTGATGTTGTCATTCCTAGCAAAGTAAATGGATGGTATTTAACAGCGCCCGGACAGTGTAACCACGAAGCCGTATCACTTACAACAAAAATGCCACTGTAAGCAAAATTTGCCAAACATTTAAAAGGATACAGTGTTTTGGGTATTGGTTAATGCTTTTCAAACCACATCTTTAAACATGTACAATTGAAATGTAACTTAAGATACATTGAAACCTTTGAGACAAATTGCGTAAACAATACTATATTATAATCAACAATATGCTATATCATATCACATATATTGGTTTTATAATTAAGTGTATCGTGTCGCGCGGCGAATGGACAAATGTCACCTGTATACGATGCGGACTTCGTCAACTGCACTTTTCATTGGTGCAAGAGTAGTAAGAGTCCTTATCTCAACTATGTCTTAAGGTGGGTTATCTTAGTTCTGTATATTGATTATTTGATGCTACAAAGCCCATGAATGTTTCTTAAATGGGTTGTTGCGTTTTATGAATGCAGTACTACACTTGCCTATCTGAGGTTGTCGAAATTTATTCACATTTAAAATAAATTTAAGACACAGTTTTCCATCAATCATATTTATTTGCATAAAAAGATAGTGTATTTTTATTGGATTATACATATCAGGCAATATTTTTGCTATTTGTACGTTGCCCTTGCTTGCGTTTGTCCAAAGCGCTTATCAATTTGCACTCAACTACAAATAAATTCAATGAAGTTTTTATTTTATAAATAACATGTGTTCTATTGTTTTCTTTTCGGTTAAACCAAATAATTAAATTGTTTATTCGCATCTTGAAAGGCTATGTATATTCATTCATAGTAAAAGTTGTATTACTGTCATTATGATGTTGACTCATCTTTTGATAAGCTCTCAGCCCAGTTGTCCAGAATCTCTCAAGACGATTGATGTTCAACTTCCGGTTCACACAGCCGCGTGTAATACACTCTCAGGGCGTCATCAGCATGAGCAAAGACCAATGGAAATAATTAACGGAGAACTTTCAAATGTCTGGCAACCATGCACATTTACGATGTGCCAAGATGAACAAGGTTGGTGCTTTACTCTTGTTTTATCAGTTCTTAGCAGTGATTAATGATTGACAGTGGCTGTTGTGACATAGTCGCTATTGTTGTATATCAAGTTTATTATTCTTGAATATAGAAATGATCTTAAAATTTTTACCTTTAAAATTTAATTGATCTTTATTAGATGAATTTATGTGGTGAATAGCTCTTTGAATACCTTCTTCTCTATAGCAAACGGGCCCGCCTTATTTTACCCCTATCTAATGTTTAGAAACAATTTGATCTCTTTTTTGTTGTTGTTGTGTTCAAACGTATCACTCGGGTTATTTTAGGTAAAGGGCAAATTATCATAAACACTACAACTGTACCGATCAATTGAAAAAGAAGGGGGTAAGGGGGATTACAAAAATGTTTGGGGCTTCACTTTACAAGAGTTTACAAGAGAGAATACGGCACAATTACTTGATGATAAGGTCAAAATGGTAAATGACAAAAGTTATCATGCCTTCCTGAAATAACGGTTTCCAGAAAATGAGAATTTTGTGCATAGGGAAACAAAAGTGTCTAATATACTTTTGATGTGACGTTGTGTGTTATCCTGCATCCTAAGGTAGCATCTCTTTTTACGTTTATCTATCTAGAATGCAAAAGTACGATGCTTGGCGAAACCTATACTGGAACCCTTTCAACAACGATTGATGGACATACATGTTTGCAATGGAATGCAGTAGATTCAGCTATAACGGGAAATGATTTTCCGGACAACACAACAGCTGATGCTGAGAATTTCTGTCGAAATCCAACATTATGGGCAGAAGGACCCTATTGCTACACTGAACTCCCCAATACAATTGGCCTATGTGATATACCATTTTGTGAAGGTACTTGCATATGTGGGCGTTGCGAATGTTAAATGTTTTACATTATTATAACTTGGAACTTCCTTTATATGATAAAGTAGTATTTACTCATATGATTTACGCTTTGCAAAAAATGTAACTTGTGCATTTTCACAACGCTGTCATTTAACAGGAACATAACCAGTCTATGTTAGATTGAAATAGTAATAGAGCTTGTATGCAGTTTATCAAAGCTTATTATCAATTTTCAGGTCATGGTCAACAACTTGAAACGCTACAAGTTGGCAGGAAACAATATATTCTCGTTCCTGGATCACACGAGCAGCCATGGAAGTACTGCGCAGATGCATACGATGCCGGGGCGGCCATTGTCTATGCCTCGGACATAAGAGAACACTTGGGATCTTGGTTACTCAAAATCTTTGATACTAGTAAGATGGAAATGATGGACATTTTGGTAGGAGGGCGGGTGGAGTTATCACTTACAGGTCCAGTTCTCATTGAAGGAGCTATCAATCAACAAGGTAGGGGCGAGAATATTTATTCACATTGTATATACTATGTATACATAGTATCGATGTATACCAAACTTATCTTTAAAAAATAGTTATCTTAAAGTGTGAGTATTAAACAAAGAGTTTGTAACCAGATCATCCCATTATACGGTTCATATTTTCAGGATCTATCTCATTTTTGCATTCATTTGAATGATAACATGTATTTAAACACTTGGACCAACTATGAAATATTATTAATTCTCATTGTCTAATTAAAACAGGACAAACGGGGTTATGCTTGTATATACGAATTTCTCCAAATCGTAATATGAGCGAAACTGTTTTGTATACAAAGCCGTGTTATTCTAGAACAACCAATGCCTTCTTATGTGAACGTCAGCAAAGTAAGACATTTGCACTATGGATATTACTTAAAGCCTTTTCATTTCATTGCCTATATTATAATATTGTTTAACTGAAAATTTAAACATGATAAAGATAACTATTATATGATCGAATATTCAAAATATTTAAGTTGGTTAAATAAACGTATTCTCATCATTTTTACGAGTAAACTGGTTCGTTTAATGTACATGAATTTTATATATTCTATCAATTATGATATTAATATCAAAACCTGATCATAATTAATTTGTATTTATGCCTATTCTGTTTGAGTCAGTCATCGATATATTGTATAAAAAAGCATATGGTTATAAACAATGATTAACATATTTATCATTATTTAAATAATGTAACACTCAGAGTGCAATACTGTATAATATAATATCTTGTATAATGATATTCAGTTAGACTAAGGAATTACCAAGTAGAAGGTGGGGTTCCTCAGATGGGAATACATGATCTTGAGGAATGTGTCATTGCATGTAAAGGTAAGTTATGGCAATGTTGCAACATCCAGCACAATGTTCCTGTGGCGTAATGCCCTACGTGTCACTGCGAAATTCTGATTGAGAATACGAAGTGACGTTTCAGTGTTCCTAATGAGTAATTGAGTAAACAAAACAAATGAAACATTTTTAAAAGTTGAAAAGTACTTTGTCTAGAAATGAAAATGATATAGGAAAGTTATAAATGTTTCCTTGAGTGCCTTAGCACAAACACTCACTACCAGTCATTCGTTGTCTACAGATGAGTGTCGAGCGGCAGGCTATGATGGTCTGGAGCAAAGTTGTTGGCACTATTATAATAACACACATATGCAACCAGGACGGGGTACATGGAAATTTACATACATACAAAAGGCACCCTCATGTAAGTTGGTGTATAACTCATATTGATATAATTCTATAAAAGCAGCAGGTTTTGGTATAACTGTTAATATATACAAATACGTCCAATGTGATGGTATTTATAATGATAAAATGTCTGTTGGTATAACATTTTATCGTCCCATATAATGAAAAATTGAACATACATAATCACATATTATAAACATAATATACTTTTTAGCAATCTTGATAAAGTTACATTATTTCATGAAACAATAAGATCGATAATCATAATAAGTAGACTAATCGAACAACAAACCTATATCAATTGACGTCATATAAATATAAACATGATACCTTTCACAGCCTGCCATTTGTACTTGTTGGACGAGGACAACATAAAGCTAGAATCATCTAGCACAAAAGAGGAAGTTGGTGTCATTCACAGTGTAGATCAGGCAAGACTCAGGTCACATGCCGCAGTTTCAGATAAAGGAGTACTGGCAGGGGCATGGGTACCAAGAGCTAACGACACTGAACCTTTCATTAAGGTATGTGAAATCAGAATGCTAAATACCTTACCATGTCCAGTGCCAAGTTGATTGACGTCGCGTTCCATTGATCTTTTTTTCATCTGTTTTTATTGGCTCGCTTAGCGTTGATGAAGGTTTTGTCAGCCTTATAAAATGCCCTCGTTTAGGTCGCGGTGCAGATAATCGTGTCCCAAGATAAGCCAGAAGAATGATAGTTTCTTAGCCGAACGATACTGAACACTGCCTCGTATATCTTGTGTGACACGTGGTGTCCAACATATTTGGAGTATTCGCCATGAGTGATTATCAAGTTCATGCAAACAATAAATATACATTTGGTAAAAGGAAGCATCACATGTATATTCAGTAATATTGAATTATCATAAATGAATTGTATTTGTTAATATAAATGTTTCTATGTTAAGGTGACAATGCCAACTCTATATAAGGTCTATGGTCTCACAACAAAGGGAAGAGTTGATATAAATGGAAACGCAAGTTGGGTAACAAGATACAACGTGTCATACAGTCGCGATTGTGAATCGTATGAGCAATATAACACGGTAAATAGGTTGCCTTTAAATTTGCCTCCTCTTCTAGCTTTGAATTTCAAAACAAATTTGATTGATGATCATGCCAGTTGGCAATGTATGTTAATGAATAAATAAGTGAAAGATTATTACGTTATATCAACCTAATGACGATACATAAATCGTCCCTAAAAGAATGCTTTATAATGTCACACTTTTATATCACTTTCAGACCCTTTTAGCCAATAAGTCTCCAAATGATGAGATAACAATCATTCTCAAGACAGCTTTCGTGGCTCGCTGTTTGAAAATATATCCAAAACAAAATGAAACTGAAGTAGCTATGCGATTTGACGTTTTGGTTTGTCGAGGTATCTTCGTTTACGGCATTAATTTCTGATACAGTGAAAAATATCTATTGGAACATTTGAATTCAGCGATTTGTATCTGTTGTTTTAGGAGTTGTTGCTATACCCATTGGCAACTGAAAATATGAAAATATATTTGTATGGATGAAAATATTTTTTTTTCAATGCACATTTTACCGAAAATATTTTGTTCGTTATATATTTAGAACCACAGGAAAATATAGCACTGGGGAAGAAAACCTATCAATCGAGTACCCATGGTGAAAATGGTCCCGAACTAGCAGTGGATGGATTTAGACACGCAAATACACACTGGATGAGTTGTAGTATTACAACGTCGGTCGTGCGACCTTACTATGTTGTTGATCTTGTCGATATCTATGACGTCGATGCAGTCCTTGTGCAAAACAGAAGACATTGTTGTTGTAAGTAGTGATCGATGACTTAAATCGTATAATTGTCTGAATATAAAAATTGTCAATTATAAAGTTTGTTTTAGAAACTACTTCATAGCAAGCAGAATATGCATGCTATATTCCATACTAATTAAAACAACTTTGCTTGTTAATGTTGCTTGTCAAAGAATGATCTCTTCTTCTGTCTCACAGTGGGTCATCTGGGTGACTTCAGCATCAAAGTCGGCTTTGATTTCTTAAAGGGTCAAAATCGATACGAGAGTTCATACGAGACCTGTGTCAGAGTTACAACCAATCTAGCACCAGGGGAAGCCCTTCGAGCAATATGTGAACCTTCCATTACTGGACGGTTTGTGATGGTTGTCAGCGAGAAGGCAGAATCGACGAATTTGGCCATCTGTGAAATAGAGGTTTATAGTAGTAAAGGTAACTGATAATAAGATATCGTAGCAATGCCTGTAAATTAGCATTTCAATAATGACAAGTAATAATCTTAGAATAATCCTTATAAGATGCTCTATTTGTAACAAATTTCATCATGTTATAACAGATGCAATTGAAAAGGTTTCTAATAGTTTGTTTATTCATAGAACCCATGAAAGATGTAGCAAGGAATAAACCAGCACAGCAATCAAGTACTTACAGTACGACGTTCACAGCTGATAAGGCTGTCGATGGAGACTTAAACAGGTACATTTTCGCTTGAGTTGTTTTTTGTATAAGAAATATTACTATGGAAATTATACATACCTGATTTTATGCAAACATCAAAACTCTATTAACGCATCAATATCAGCTCTCTCATGAACAATAAATTTACAATAATTCACACAAAATGCGTAGCATCATGAATGTTTGCGTAATGTTAACTAAAACATAATCTTCAGATAGTGATGTTTTGCTTAGAATACACAGAAACCTTCAATTTGTTCAAATCGTTGGTGTTATGTTATTATTTTCTAACTTAATTTTCAATATAGTTACTCGTATACAACCAACCAAATGGGTAATTGGTGGTCGGTTGACTTGGAAGAGATATACCAGGTTCGAGCAGTAACACTCACATCCCCTGATAATCATTATTATGGTGGGTTCATTACCAATTTGACCTCAAAACTACTAAATATGTATAATATGATGTATTTATCATAAATAGTTTAAAATAAGTGTAATGACAATGCAAAGTAAAACAAAAATGTACGTAAACTTGCTTGTACTGTGTATAAATGTAATAGTGTTTATAGCTATATCTATTGTAAAATGTTTTCATGACATTGAGCAACTTGATGATTCATTCTGATATTTTGAAAATAGGTTCTACCTCTGCAGCAATACACGTGTATATTGGGTTGGATACACTTGCAACAAATGACGAAATGGATTTATGCAATCCAATTAGTAACTTCAAACGCATGTCACGCAGTGATATTAGGACAATGCACTGTGAGGACAAAATTAATGGCAGGTAAAATGCGATTTGATGATTGGTTGATACTAATTTACTTTTGATTTATACATATAGCTGTTGTGATTCATGCTTCAGTAACTCAGACAATATTGCACGATATGTTGATATAGTTAACAAATGCCCATGTTTATGCATAAAATTACCCTTAACATTAAAAATTACCCTTTTAAATTGTTAAAAACTCAACAAATATGATCGTATCTGTAGGATAGTTAAGCTAGCAATGGATGAATCAGGAGCCTTAAGATTAAGTGAGGTTCATGTCTATGTATCTCCAGGTAAGTGTTTCAAGCGGATAAAAATTGATAATAATAAGTTTTAAGATGAATGAGATAATTATAACATTGATAATAATGCCTTTAGTAAATTTGATTAGGAATTCAAATTAATTATATTTCATAACAAATGCTCATAGTAAAATTAGAAGCAAATATTCATGTAGCTCATACACAATATATTTACATTTGTTTAAGTTGCCTAAATCATTATGATATCAAACTGTTCTTATTCAAGTTTGTAAAAGTTCATATGAACAATTCAACACTGCTTGAAATGCATATTATTTGATGCACAGATGCCTAAAATTAAAGTTATAATTATTCTTCGATTTGTAGCCGACATCTACACATACGGTGGAAATGCTGCACGTGCCAAATGCAAGTTTCCGTTTGTCTATAATGACACTGAATATAACGAATGTATCAGTGCTGAAGGCAGAGATAAGATGTGGTGTGCTGTGACAGCAAACTACACTTTAGAGAGAAAATGGGGTTATTGCATGGGTGCGTCTTTATTTTGCGTATGTTTGGATATTGTCGTATTCATGATTTCTATATATTATTTGATAAGATTGTGAAATGTCTCATTATATAACGATGATACAAATTGTTGAGTCTCAAGAAAATTCTGATGGAAAAAAATAATGCGATGTTCATACCATGATAATGAACACATAACATGTGACTTAATTTAAATTAGATAATTAATTAATTAATTAATTAATAGATGGATTGATTAATAGATAAATATTGTATTATGATGAAACAGACGTACGGTTGCGCGGTGGTCGTTTTGCTGGAGAAGGTCGTGTCGAGATTCTTGTCGGAAAGAAGTGGGAGAGCGTTTGTTTTGATAAGTGGGATGATAAAGAGGCAATGGTGACCTGTCAACAGCTTGGATATTTCGGTTAGTGTTTGTTTAAATATGTTTGTATAAATGTTATCAAGGTTTGAGGTATATAACACGAATTTAAAAAAATAATACAATTATTTGGTTATCATTAAACGTGTGATTAACAATGGTGAATTTTAAAATATAACAAGTTTAACAACATAGTCTATGTATTTTGTTCTGATTAAAAATTTGTAACGTGCAATGCACACTGCACAAACATGTAAATTGTCAATAAATAAATGGAATAAGGGACCAGGTTTTGATAAATGAGTCCAATAAAAAATCTGAACTGAATCGACATATATTTATATTTTATGCTCGCTTCAGAACGAGTTTGTAAATAATGAGTTTTGTTGTTGTTAATAATCAGATATCTATTATAAGAAGGAAATTTGGTCAGGCAAACATTTGAATTACAGGTGGTGTTGCCTCATATCCACCATCGTTTAGCAGAGGACGAAGCAAGATATCCTTCGAAAACTTTGAATGTAACGGCACACAAATATCATTGATAGACTGCCCACACTCCTACTCAGTAGAGAGTTCATGTCTACCTGGGAACACTGCGGGTGTCCGGTGCTTCGATCATGGTTCGTTATTAAAATTATAATTATTGGTATTTAGTCTATCTTTTAACTTGACATTTAGTACAATTAACAGTTTTAAGAACTTAGAGTGAACAACCGCTTTGCAATGTGTAATATTAAACAATCTCATATAACAATACATATACCTGTATGAATAATATTACTATACATATAACTATACATATAACTAAGTGCTGTTTGTAGATGATAAGAACTACAATGGTTACGCCGCATTCTCTCGGAATCAGCTTAACGAAAACAGTAATGCAACAATCCTTATAAACGATGATATTAATATTCCCGGATTTATTGAGTCCTGGTTCTTTTATGCGAATATAACAAGTACCCCGGTGCATCTACAGGTCTGGAGACCGATTTATGACTTTAAGGTACTTGATTGCATACTTTTTACCGAGTGCCTCACTAAAATCGGTATTATTTAATCAATATGCATGCCGTAATATGATATTTACTCAAGATACCTTGTGGCGTCCTAATAATGTCGATTTTTTATGGATAGGGATATAAAGATTGACAAAAAGTACTGGGCCGTTTGTACATATTAAATTGATAGTTGGCATTAGGAAAATGTATCAACTTTTGTCACACAACTTTTTTTATGTATTTTTATATCTTAATTGCACTTAAAATTACTGTTTTAGAATTTAAAGTATATGTTGGTGGGAGAGATCGCAGTTACACCGAACCGAACAGGTATTGTCAAAGTACAAGAGCCGCATCACCGCGTACGCGTTCTACCAGGTGACGTCATCGGAATGTCATTTAGTGGACGGAACCCCATTCCATACGATTACAGTTTCTTCTGTGAACGTCATCACAATGTCATCTATCGAAAACGCGCCTATGCAAAAGTGGGCACAATCCATACTTTTTATGAGCAGGTGGATGGTCGTTATACTTGTCGGCTTTATGCGCTGTATGTCAAGATTCAACCGGAAAGTAAGGCTCATATGTTTTTAATAGCCAAAAATAATTATAATAGGAATAGTTTTGCATTAAGATCATACACTCTGCGATTACATACACTTCTCATTCATATGTTGATTATAAAGATATAAGCACTAACTTATCATAAATATATGCACACGACTCGATCACTTTGCCATCAACCACTGTTCCTTTTCTTAAGATCATTCTTCGTCATTTTACGCATTGTAGATATTGCCCACGTGCATAGATTTGTAGACGCTAACTACGAGTACCGCGTTTTTACGCAGCCCTTCGGCATTTTCATTGCAAGCCACATTTGTAAGACACACATGGGTGACAGGGCACGATTGCTTATGCTTACATCTACCAAACAGAAACATGTCGTTCAGGTACATTACATATTTTATATAATCACTTCAGATTTAAATTGATTTAATAAGCATAGAGATTACTATTTTGCCTAATTTAATCGCAAATCTACCTCAGTGTAGTATTTTGTTTGAAAGAATGCACTGGCTTCAATGAAGATCAATGGTACGTTCTGGACGTTCATCAGACTGGATTTTAATGGTCACGTAATTGATAACAACGATTGGGCACCTTGCCAACCAGGTATGTTTTTCCTTTTATTCTGATATAACGCATAGAATTGGTTTAATATCTCACATCTGAGACTCGTGTCTACAGTACACTCTCTCTTTAAAAAAAAACTGATTCATTGAACAAATTCGTTTAATTTGCGGAAAAATGATTGTTGTCAAGACATATTTGTCAACAATTTGTAAAATCAAAATAAGACAACATTACAATGAAGAAAAACAACAAAATAATGGTGGATTTTTGAATATTTGAATTTTGCAATAAGGTGTTCCTTTATTCCAAGTCAGCTGGGTGGTTTCACCTTTACTAGCCAGCTTAGAACGTAAAAGAAACACCTTCTGAGAAAATGTATCTCTTGAATATAACCAAATTACGTATAATATCTTGTAAATCACAGTGTATTAGACAATTTCCAGCAAGTTTTAACAAATTTCGCTACTTACTATGAAAATTAAGAAATTATCAAAAAACGCTGGGTCATCCAACTGCTAAAATGTTCACACTAGAATGAATCAGCATTTCCAAGCCAGCTGGAAATCGGTGGGGAACATCTTTTTTTGGATTCAGCTTGTGAGGATCTCTTCAAGTTTGTTCGACATTTTGTTTGATCTGCTCTAATTTCAGAGAAAGGAAAGGCATGCATGGCGATGTCGAATGACAATCCTGAAAGAAAATTCCTATGGTATACAAAGGCATGTGATGACGAATATTTCATTATTTGTAGCCTGCAGATAGCTGAAAGTAAGTGATAACTCTTTTAGCTATAATTAATAACGTTGAATTCAGGCAAATTAAATGCCAGCGTGCACATTACTATGTTACTATATTAACATAAATAGTTGTTTTGTTTCTAGTTTATTTGAATAAACAGCAAGTTTATAGGAAACTATACTCGCATGTATCCAACTTTTGTCATTTTCAGCTGACCCTCATTATGTTCCTACCGAGTCTTCCACGGATAAACCTCAAGTGCCAAAGGAACCGCAAACCGATAAAGGGTCCAGCAGAAACCGTAATAATGAAAAGAATCAGATTAATGCAATATATATTTTATCACATATAAGCAGTTATATGATGGAATATAAACGTGTCAAGTTTAGTGACAGCACTGATATCTTATAATTTTATTGCATAAATTTCGTTGATGGTTTCGTGGTTAGGGGCTTCAATTCAATTTGAATCTTAGATTTGCAATACCTAGAAATCTATCACATATAGAAAACAATAGGCTTAACGAATGTAATTATACCAAATACGTTATCATTGTCATTAGCATCATAATTCATACACGATTTATTACTTATGATAATTTCAATTTACAGTGGTCACTCCTATCGTTATCCCTATCGTTTTTATCCTTCTCATTATTGGCATAGTCGTCCTGGCTATATTTGGTACAAGGTAAGTTATAAACGGTAGAGTAATTCATTTTCAAATGGCTAATTGTATGACAGACCGCGCAGTTTAATGACAAACACTAAATATTAAAAGCAACAAGTGTCGTTGGCCCAAAAGGACGCTTGCTCGAGCATGCATGAATTTTGCAATATTGCTTGATTCATACACTCTACCTAAATGGCGATTTATTTATTACACATGTCATGTTCTTATACATATTTCTTAGCATAAGTACGTCCCAAAACGAAACATAGACGTACATATAGTGTTGATGTTCATTTCTTATAATTTCATCAAATTATCAATATAAAGATGTGTCTCCGTAGATGGTGGAAACAGAGGAAGTGTGGCATAAGTCAACATGCATTGCCCTCTGTCAAATATCGCACCGACTCAACTACGGACGACCAGGCCATTTTAGCGGATACTGCAAGTATCGCAGAGAGCGAAGTTGGATTGCGCCACATCGAAAATCCCCTCTACACCGAACATGAGCCTTCTGCATGAAACTGAAAAAGATTGATAACAGTATCACACATGTTTGTGTTTATACATGAACTTGAAAATGATTATTTGTTACAATATATAGTATATGCGCCAGTTATATTAAAGGCATAGACTAGTCTTATTTCAAACAGGACAAATAATATCGTAGCAGTTTTTTGCCGGGATCTGAGATCTTCGGATAATGTTGATCTCCTCGTACCAAAACCGTGCCTTTCGCAGTTCCACACACAAACTGTGGAACGCTATTTCTAAAATAATCCACAAACAAACATCGCTCTCTCCATTTTAAAGCAAACTCAAAATTCATTTAGTAAGAAAAAAAAACTGTTACTGTTATTCACTATAAATATGTATATTATATCGCATATGTGCCATATGCGCAGTATTAAAGACTGATGATGATGATGATGATGATGATGATGATGATGATGATATTTTTTTTAGTTACGCCACATTATATTTGTTAAAGTAATATTTAGAGTACAATGTTTATATTCATTATTGCAGTTCGTTGCAATTGAGCACATTTCCATTTTTATTGTTTGGCCGATCATCCGCAATTGTATGTAATTACAATCAATTAAACTCTCAAAATTAACTGTGGAATATAAAATTCGTCCAGTCTAAATTTAGTTAGATTTAAAGTATTGATAAGCAAACATGGCAGTATTTATCGAAATCGAAAATCGAGTGGAAAATTCAAATGTATTCATATTGTTACACTGCGTTAAATGTCAAAAGAAATAAAGGGGGCTGCCCAGTTATATGATAAGAATGGGACATGCCCGACACCCAAAACAAAAACTAAAACTAATATATGTTTTTATTCAAATCAGTATATCATTTATTTACTCATAGTTATTCATATCATATGAATAAATATATATATATGAGCTATACGCCAAAATAAAAACATCTACATTTCTAATATATGCGTTTGTTCTTAATACAGAGGATTGAAATTATCATCCCCGTCATTAAATTTTAATTTCAATAAGATTCTGTGTAAACTTTGAGTAGGTGTCTAAACCTAACATTTCAATGGTTAGGGCCTGTTCACACGGAAGGCGACACGCGATAATATACTTATATGTTCTTTATAAAACTGGCGACAGAGAATCGCAAATTTTATAAAGAACAAATAAGTATATTGTCGCTTGTCGCTTCCCGTGTGAACAAGCCCTTACTAGTTTCATATTTAGAAAAATGACCGTTCAAGAATATTATCCATTCGAATCAACCATTAACCATAACTAAATGAGCGCTTGTCATATATTCTTTCACTATAAATGCGCATGTTTTATTTGCCGTCGAAGGTTTTCTTGATTGTCATAGTCTAAATATTTGTATTGACCTCAAGTTATAGTTATGTAAACTCATCAATAAAATACCATTTGAAAGAAGACTCGCATTGAACCATACACACACTATTTCTATTAGATATTCTCTTGCTGATGACTTAGAAAATAGGGAAACTGCTCGTCCAGCCAGAGAACTAAACACCGTTTATAAGCATCACCCAGCTCATCGATATTACACTGATGCGTACACAGAATGGCCAATCTCTTTGTTGCCACTTTATGACAATATGGGCAAACAAGGGGACATAAACTCTGTAAATTGCGAAAATAATCTTCCACGTTTCTTGCTTGCAAGTCTTTGTGTGTCCCCGATCGCGTTTGCGCATGGCTCTCATGTGATCGGTAATGAGATTTTAATGAAATAACAGCGGGTTTATTACTTGCGATACGCTGGTTGAATTCAGAATCAATTTCGTCCAGATATATCTGCAGCATATCTACTAAATCGAATGGTACAGAATCTGGTGAATCTTGATCATATCCGTCGTTCCTTTGAATATCTAGTGGTGATTGTTGAAGTGTATCGAAATAGACATGCTGTCCTGTCCCAATGTGAGCCAGAGACGCTGATACAGACAGTAGAAGCACCAACATACCTATTTAAAAAGAAACAAATCAGACTCATGCTTCTAGTGTATGTAGCACAATTGTTTAGACAATAAATATCAAAAGAAATATCAAATGAAATGGCGATTGTCATTTACAAATATATCATATTTTTCAGAAATGTTTTTAAAATAGTATATATATTCATTTATATTTAGTATACTGTATGTAAAGTTTTAAACAAATCAATAAATCACAATAATTAGAGTCTGAGCACACGGGGAGCTTCTTCGAGCATTTCCCTTAACATACCGCGTTTTTCACGATATTCCTTTTGGAAAACTCAATAAGCTGGTTTCGTTTAAAAAAGCTAATCTTTGTTTTTTTTTACATGAATGAAGTTAAAAATAACGCGCTGTTAGTAGTGAAAGTTTGTAGAAACTTTCCGTGTGGCCGGGCCCTTATTATCCCTCGTGAAACGGAGGGATATAGGTTTGGACTTGTCCGTCCGTCCGTCCGTCCGTCTGTCTGTCCGTCTGTCTCACCCTGAGGGTGGGTGTCTTGTATACATCACATCGCCACCACTGGACGTGCCCAGAGGTTTTCTCTCTTCATATTCGATACAAACAATGATTATTGATGTGCAACGTCAAAGTTTTAGTTTGATCGACGTAAAATTGTCGGAATTACAGCCCTCTGTACTTAGTCGAAATTCATGTTGCATTTGCGCTTAGGGTGGGTGTCTTGTAGACAGCACATCGCCATCACTGGACGTGCCCAGAGGTTGTTGCCCTTCATATTCGATTCAAATAAGGATTATAGATGTGCAACGTCAAGGTTTCAGTTTGATCGACGTAAAACTGTTGGAATTACAGCCCTCTGAACTTAGTCGAAATTCATGTTTTATTTGCGCTTAGGGTGGGTGTCTTGTAGACAACACATCGCCATTAATTGACGTGCCTAGAGGTTTTTTCTCTTCATATTCGATACAAACAAGGATTATAGATGTGCAACGTTAACCTTTCAGTTTGATCGGCCGAAAATTGTCGGAATTACAGCCCTCTGATCTTAGACAAAAACGACGTTGTGAGAAAGACGTTGTGAGAAAGACTGTGAGAAAGCCGTTGTGAAATGACACTGTAAGTAAGACAAAACAAATGAATTTGCCTGTTACCATAACGTTTTATTATGTGTGAGAAGGGTGTCTTGTTTAATGTAATAAGATTATCTTTTTGCTTCACTGGCCGTGTCAGTTGCCTCTCAAAAGCATTTTGGGTGTGCTATATGAGCTCGTGCTGATAAAAGCATATTTTCTTTAATTCATAAATTGAGGATACTTTTGCCAACTGGTCTCGTCAGTTCAAGAGATGTCTTCAGAAAGAAGTAAGTGATGATGTTACTAGGTTTTTCTTTCATCACATGATATTGTTTATTTGCAAAATAGTTCGTTATTTCCAAGGTTAATTTTAGTTAAAACTGACCATCCTGCATATACGAATAGTTAAAGTTCACGGGGGATCCAAGGTCACTGACCTTCTAGTTTTTCTTTAAAATGACACTGGATAAATTCCAAATTACATCATTCAAAATATAAAAAAATGCTAATAAAATGGAGTAAAATTATATATTTTACCAATAAATACCTGATGCGAAGGTTATCCCTCAAGCTATAGTCTTCACAAATATATCCAAACTGAATTATAAATTTCAAATATATTTCGTCTGAAAAAAAGCATAATTCCTTTTGCGATAGCAATTTTAGCCTCTTTTATAACGACCACAGATCGTGTTAATGAAGAGTACTCATATCACTTAATGATCATATAGATATCTGAGTGTTTTTATCAAATCGACTCTCAGAAAGACGAGTGGCGGTGCAACCGAATTCTTATAGCGTCCAATTCGGATACATTCATGACCAAACGATAATGTTACGGAAATGAGAATCAATAGCAAATTCTTGTTATTTTTTGGGGATAAAATTCAATTAGATTGAGTCATGAAAAAAATAACTTTAAGGGTCTTGGATAATGATGAGTGATTATTATCATACCATGCAATGTTTTTTTCCGTTAGTTCAAAGTTGGTATCAAGTTGAGTTTTGCATAGACTGTCTATGTTTAATTGTTATGGTATGCGTTTAGACAAGCATCTTTATAGTTCACTAGTGTTCAAATAAGTAATTATCAGTTTTATGCATTTTGTGTAGTTATAAATGACAATATGTAATACTAAATATCACTTTCTAGTTAAAAAGAGAAACATGTGATTTTTTAAATAATATGTTTTCAACAGAAACGCAAAAATTGAGTTAACATTTGTAAGAGCCTGGCATCATTGGAAGCTTTTATCTGCCTTTTTCCCTAGCAAACTGTTTTTTGTTATATGTTCTTTGTTCGACTTAAACATTTTCCAAAAATGCTCATTGCTGTAACTTGCCTTTTTAGTGGTCACTTTGGAAGCCTTTCTGGCAAGTTCATAGTTAGACTATTTTGGCATTTAAACAAAAGGAAATATCAAAATAAACATGGACGGTGTTAAGAAAAGTGAATTTTAAAGGTAATTTGCATTCTAGAGCTAGACTATTGCCTTTCTTTTTGTCACTACGACCATTTATAAAATTAATAATTTAAATCACACGTGATATGTATAATATAAACTACTTAGGTATATTTGCAACCCATCGTGAAGTATATTGGGGTAGACTAGATGGCCTACAATTTTTAGACTTCTAGATCTCTGAACCAGTCTACGTATGAAATAAGTTTTAATAGCATGTGGCTCTATTCTATGATGTAGTTTCATTTGTCTAGTTAATTAGCCTTTGACCCAATATAATTATTAGATACCTTGGTTAAAATATAACTT
>LQRL01138685.1:3671-21365 GCA_001703475.1 Hydroides elegans | reverse complement strand
GACTATTTTGATTTGTTGTATCTTATCGTTTTTTTTTTGTATTCATGTATTTCCAAATCAAATAAATTAACGGCCAACATGTTTATTATCACGTTATATTTTGAAAATATTTTAAACTATGATTTGAATCACTGTATAGTCTACCCTCCATTTTAAAAATCAGTATGCGTCACTGAAAAGACCAATTTTATTGAGGGATTTATTAATAGGAAATCGTATTGAAATGTCCGCAAATATACTGGATGTCATACAAACAACTCAATTAATCTCTGACACATTTCTCAATCATTGGCCACCCATATACTAAACATAGCGCGGGACCCAGTAATATTTTTCTAAAAAGCTTAGAAATCCTTTAAAAACTCGTTTTTTGAATATAACTTTTTTATATATATTCCAAAAATAGTTACATTTAATAAAAAGCCCGCCTTTTCCATTAGAAATTTGCAACAATAAAAATTTTAAAAATTGCAAAATCAGGACCTGAGATATAAGCCCTTAAAGTGTACCAAATGGGGTGCACTTTACATTAGGTTTAGATAGGATGAAATTTGATAACCCAAAGGGATAGTTTTCGTTTGTTGTCGCGTTTGTTACGGCATCCAAAGTACAATAATAGATTACATACAACGGAGAATCGCGACCACAATTTCATTAATGGTCATTTCAACTAAGTTTCACATTACTGGATTCATATATTAAAAATCTTGGAATTCCTTTCTGTACATTTGCATATTTTTATTAGTTTTCTCAATTTATATGTAAAAAGATTTTGGCCTTCAACTTCGGGTTACAAAATTTTATATTTGTGGTCGTTCAAAACTATCATAGTCTTGCTATAGGACGTATGCTTCGAGCTTGAAACTGTCCACTTTCCCAAGTCCAAGATCGTTGAAGTGTGCTCATTCTGCTTTACCGTTTTTTTTTTAATTTTAGAAAAAGCAGATTGCAATATGTCATAATACGATTAAATCAATAAGGCATACTACACTTAAATCAAATTCGCTTAATATACATTCAGGGCTCGAAACTCACGGGGCCCAGTCGCGAAAAATATTGAGTTTCGAGCCCTGTGCTTGGTATAGATACAATCAGCCGAGTCGTATTCGAAATCCCCTCCCTATTGTCAATATAACATATGATATTGGGAATAGGTTATAAATTCCTTTTTGGAACACCTGGGGTCAACAATTCAGTTACGTGCTTAAAACGTTGAATTCTATTTTAGCGTTAGCATTTCTCAGACCGCATGAATGACGTTAATGTGTTTAGACATGCGAGTTTGATTACTTAAGGGTGAAGAAACTCACCAATTATCACCGCTTACCTAAGACAAAACTGACTGACATACATGATCATCAAACTTTTGAGTTTTCATTGAGTATATTCTATTATCCAAGGTTTTATCCAAGGTGTTTGTTGATCGCAGAGACAAAATAACACACAGTGATTTACCACATTTCGGTATTTATTGGCAATTGTTTGTACACGAGTGGAAATAAAATGTCTTTTTCAGCGTCTATTTTGACTTTGCTTGAGCCTTCAACACCTTGACGACAATCTTCTGCTCTTCGATGAGGAAAGCACGCACAATCCTATAACAAACACAAAATAAGATATATTATTTCAAAGTAGTCTAATATAAGACTAAAGAAATGAATAAATAATTCTTTTTAAGTCTTTACCAATGTTTCATTTCATGTAAACTAAGTAAATGATCACAATGTTTCAATTTTGCAAAATTATTATTTGATCAGAAAATAACTGCAGATATATCGAACCCAATTTAATATTAATATTCATCCCCTGCTTTCTGAAATCAACAGTACCTGTTGCGGACGCATTTGTGGCAGCGAGATCCGCCATATGCTCTGCTCACAGTTTTCAGACGCTTGGTCATGCGTGATCGCTCCATTGGCCGCAAGGGTTTGATCTGAAAAACGAATTAAGTTACAACTGTTAAGAATGATTTTCATCATGAAGAATTGAAGCAAAATGTTTAAAATGTACTTGCAAAGAAGACCGATATAACTTTAGGCCTAAAATACTAAGGCATACACAAGTCAACAGACTATGATCGATACATTTATCAATAGTATAATAAGTAATCTAATTTTGACTTTCAATGGGTCAGCGATATTTTGCAATATCACATCATTCACATTATGTACGTAAGTATCTCTAGGATATCGAATGGATTGTTACTTTGATTTAACATCACTAATTGTAAGTAACATTATGAACTATATTATAAATCATGCTTTTCCTTAAATATGGCGAACTTATTCTTACCCCACGCAGTTTATCTGGGCAGTCTCCGCATTTTGGTACAGAGCCGGCTTTCTTTACGTAGTGGTACACAAGCTTTCCACCAGGGGTTTTCACACTGAATAAGATGAACATCACAATAAACATAACATAGAAGAGAATAACAGCCATCAGAGATGCCCGCAAGCCAATGTGCATTTCTATAATAGCTCCAGATAGTATGCGTATCTATATAACTATGGCTTAAGCCTGAATTGCTACATCAACATTACCGAGGAGTGACAAGACCCGACTACCTAGAAATTCGTTCAAAACATTGTTATTTGTATACATTTTCGTCGATAAAACAACGACTTGGACGGTCGTCGGTCAGTCTTTCACTTCGGAAGAACTCTTCATACAAAGGCTAGAGAAAACGAATTGAATCTCAAACTTTAGCCGATGGACGGAACGGATACTATTGAGAGATCATGTAAGTTAATTTATAATGTTCAATTAAGATTGGATGTTTTGGACATTTGTTTGTATAAAAAGACCAAATATATGATAACACTAACGTCAAAACGAATTGAATCTCAAACTTTAGCCGATGGACGGAACGGATACTATTGAGAGATCATGTAAGTTAATTTATTATGTTCAATTAAGATTGGATGTTTTGAACATTTGTTTGTATAAAAAGACCAAATATATGATAACACTAACGTCAATCGAGGCAAGAGTTGACATGCATTGATAGAAAAACTTGCATTGGAATAAATGTCATGCGACTGTTAATATCACACTACGTATCCCCATTTTAAGTCTACATTGAAAGTGGGCGATAATACCAGATATCCTATGTAATTTTGACATATCGAACATAAAATCATTGAATGACAGATCATCCAATGAGTGGCATAGTTGGATGTAAAAATCATGTTGAATATATATGTTTTATATAAAACTCATTGCTTACATCTTCTTGCGATTGGATTTTGTGTTGTAGCTGAGACGCCTTCGGTAAGTCAGACGCTGCACCATATTTAAATCTATCAAACATAAATAGAATATCTCATTAAATGTGTGAAATATTCATCATCTCGAAATAATTTTGATAATTTAATTTAAGGCTTAATAAAGGAGATATTGAGTGATTTTTGAAGGGTATCAAAATATTTACATGTTCGTCTTCTTGACAGGTTGAAAAGGAGGCTCACCGGATGTTTACATCGAAATTCCGAATAACAAAGTTTAGATGAGCACAATATAAACTTTTATTCATAAAAATATTTATATTCACTAATAGACATTTGGGAAAATTATGCGTTTGACGAAAAGTTTGCTTGGACACTTAAAGAGTACCAGTAGAGATACAAACTAACACTGCGCTTATAAGAAAATTTAACAACAATAGGTGGTTGACTTAAAGCGTTTTCGCAATACCATTTTTGCCCAAACTATCTATTATCGAAATGTTTATTTTAATCTAATTAAGAGTGTATAAGATGTTATTTATCAGATATACTTTTAGAAAGTTCATAAATCAATGTAATCTAAATTTGAAAACATTGTTGGAGGATTGATTTATTTTAAAACGATGATTGAAGATGATTGATTTATTTATTTAAAAAGCAATCAACGTTTTATACTTGATCAACACGCTCCAGGAAACCTCTGCCCAACAACTTAAACACATTTTCCAAAAATGAAAGAACAATTCGCATCCAAAAATACACTTCGGATCTCGTACTTCGGCTCAAACAATATCTTGCCACAACTTGCCACCTAAGTAATGCGAATTATTTTCCTTTTCTTTTCTTTAGGTTTTGGGTGTTTGAATAATTAAAATAAAAATGAAATAAATCATGAATTGATCCGGTTTACTAGTTTTATGTGATAAATAAACAAAAGGGGGCAGATGTATGCAGACAGATTTGACACTTGGGTACAACGTCGGCCCATACAGCTTCGGTCCGTCTACTATACTTATTCATATTTATTATTTATTTATTTATCACCATTTATAATGCGCTCGTTAAGCGATGGCACTAAGCGCAACAATATATGTATACTTTATATAAAAGATTATATCATTAAACATAATAATACATTAGATACAATATATGCAGAATAAATAACGATGACTAGTAATCACATATAAACGTTATAGTCTCATGCATTAGCAATTATAAAACATTTTAAACAAATGAGTCTTTAACGCACGTATAAAAATTCAAAACTGGACTGCTCTCGTATGCTCTCAGGGAGATTGTTCCAAAGTTCTGAATGACCTATCACCATACCTTTTTCTAGTTTTTGAAAGGCATAAATTCAGAGATTTGGTTGATCGTAGGGAGCGTGACGGCTAATATACAGTAATGAGCTTGGATATATAGTCCGGGGTCATTTCATGTTATGATTTCCATGTGATTGTCAGAATTTCGAACCGACTTCTATCCTTATCTTTAGCCAATGTAGCTCTTTCAGCAGTGCGGTAATACTGGCGTCTTGGGGGCGATTTGAAAATCAATTTAGCCGCTTTATTCATTACTCGTTGTAATTTCTGCATGAGATGAGCGGGTGAATTGTAGAGTAAAGCGTTGCAGTAATCTAACTTTGATATCACGAGGGTTTGTACGAGAGTTTTTGTCATGTCAACGGTCAATCCAATTTAGGTTAAAAAGGCACGATTCACATAGCACACTTATATGTTTTTCCATTCAGAGAATATAATCTATCCAGATGCCAAGATTATTGGCGTTTTTGTGAATCACTTATAGTTCCTTCTTGAATGACCAGTTCAGAAACACCGAGTTTATAGCGTATCTTCCGGTTACACAGAATCATGAATTCGGTCTTGCTGGGATTGAGTTTGAGTTTATTGACATATGTCTATTGTTCAACCTTTTGAATACACTGCGACATGTGAAGCATTGATTGCGTCTGTGATTGAACAGACTTCAACGACATTGGCTTGTATAGATGGGATTCATCAGCATAAAAATGATACATAATATCTACCATTCGCATGAGACAACCACGGGGTTGGGTTTAGTCCGAATAGGACCGAGGGCCCTTTTCGATAGAAACCGATACCGTACGGTTTCTGAGGTACGACGAGAACCCTAATGTATTACCGTAATGTATTACTGTAATGTTTTGCACCAATGATATTCATATGAAATACCGAATGTAATTGATTAATCAATAGTGTGTATTTGAGGTATGTCCAAGGATTGGAAATGTTCAAATGGATTCAAACTGTTCAAACGTTCAAAAGTCAAATGAATTCAGGATAAATGATATTGTCATTTCATGTTTCCTAAATAAAACATATTCTGAAACGTATGTGATATGGCGTTTAAAACGTTCAAAAGTTCAAAGTTGCCTCGGCAGAAAACCAAAGTCCTCAGACAGGTGGCAAAGCAAGTGAAATCGAAGTTGCATTAAATTTATTCGGAGGGGTGTTCTAATTTCAGTATATATGATTTTAACTTTCATGTTCCATAAATCAAATATATTCTGATATTTATGTGATAAGTCGTTTAAAACGTTCAAAAGTTCAAAGTTGCCTCGGCAGAAAAGTAAGTCCTTTGACAGGTGGCTTGGCAAGTGAAATTAACACAAATTTATTTGAAGTGATGTTGTAACGGTTTAAAATGGCATATTTCGAGACATCATCAGGAAAATAAAGCTCCAAATTGATATTATCTTTTGAAAAAATAACCTTGGCTAGAACATCAATAGAGAGTTTGGGCAAAAAAAAGTAGTTTCGGGATGACTGAGTTTTGATCAGCAGATTTGAATCATAACCCATTTAATAATGACTCAAATCTAAGTTATTCAGTGAAATTATTCTTCCTAACATTTGGCAAGATAAATCAACTTAATTTATTAATAGTTTTATTGAATGTTTTATCATGTTAAGCATATTTAGAGTTGGGACTTATGGGATAAAGATTAAAATATACATACCGAAACATCATCATCCCGGTGTGACATTTTTTGCCCAAACTCTCTAATGACAAATTTGTAAAAGAAAACATGCCTAGAAAAACATGGTGACGCAATAAATAGATTGTTACGTTGAATAAACAGCATGCAACTGAGTTGTCAAAAAATACTGATAGCGTGTCATTGTTCATTAAAACAATTATATTGTGACGTAATATGTTTCTTCCTAATATTTTTAATCAAAACAATCTCACAACTATGTATGAACTATAACAATGATTGATTTTCCATTGAATAAGTTCTATAAAAGGTAATTCATTGCAATGAACTATCTTATGGTTCATTGTTCATTGTTCATTGATTCTGTTGTATAGTAAATATACAACAGTTGTAACATTTATTCTAATTAATATTGGAATTAATTAAAGAATATATATTTTGAAAAATTACAATTTAAGGTGCAATTATTATTCATTGGAAGAAAAAGTATTATTATGCGCGTAATCCCTTTGTTCTTAATTGGCAGTTATTAAGTGTTGAAATATATTGTTAAGACGTCGACTTCACGTCGGACGCTCTTTTGTTGTAGTTTGTGAATGTGTTTACTCTGTTAAAAGGTGAGAATGAGCTGTTGCGTTTAACATAATCTTAAAGTATACATAGACGCCAATTGCAATTATCTTTAAGGGTAGCGTTAGACTGTATTTCAATAATGTGTAATCTCGTGTTAAGTGTCTTTGTCTTTATGTAGTTTTGTTATGTTAATGTTTAAACACTAATTAGTAAGTTGAGGGTCGGGGTCTTTATAAGGAGCACCGGACCTCACGTTCAAGGCGAACTAAGAGAATCATTATTGAAGTTAAAGGAGAACAACTTGAGACGTTTGATAGTCAAAGAGGGAACACCTCTGAGAGAACACCTTCGTGTAGTTATGAAATCATAGCGAATATTACGGAGACGCGTAATGGACAAAATTTTAGTAAAGATAAATGAAACATCGTGAATTCACAAGGATTATTTAAGTACTAGCTAGTGTCGCTTAAAGAATATTAAAGTATACAATATAGGAAACTGTGATTAAAGACACAATAATTTGTTATTAACTTAAAATTTATAAATAAAGGATACACCTAAAACACCCCCGAGATTTAGTATATTACAATTCCATCAAACTAATGGTAATGCCATCTCCAAATCGTCCAATTTATATTTTGTCCAAAATAGATGTGTCCTGTTGATTTTCTTTGTCGGGTTTATCTTTGATTGAGTCAATGAATTGGCTTAATGCAGACGGATATGACAATATTTTGTCCGGACTAGCACTACAGCCTTGAGCGAGGAAAGTGTTACACCATAAGAGTTAAGAATTGCCCTAGGTTTTTGGTCTTTGCGTGCACTTTAAACATTATTTTCGTTGATGCGGTACGTTGTTTCTTTGATTTTTTTCTTCGATTCGATTCGCATAATCCTATAATATTCCAAATCCTAGGAATTGCATTTTGTACATGGTGTTCAGTATATTCTTCTTGTAAAATTTTCTGCCGAGGACTTTTTCTTAGGTTATTCTAATCAGATATAGAATTGAACCACCAAATTTGAGCAATTTTCCTATGTCTGTAAGAGGTGGCACAATGGTATTCTCGAAATCTCCTTGATCAAATCCTGTTATAGACATAATTTGAGAGTGACTTAGGTTGATGAGATCTATAGCAGCATCCAATCCCATGGTATTTATGCCATTCTCGACCAAGTGGAACAGCCACGCGCCCTAATTCATTTGCTCTCTTATTCTCATAATCTTGGGTTTCCTTCGGGTCTAGATGCTTGAAAAGATACGATAATATCGAAGGCATGTACCGTTCTCGCCGAAAGAAATAGAAACAGCTATAAACTCATTGAAAAATACTAAAAGTAGTGGATGTGACAATTTACGTGCTTAAAATTTAAAATATGCACCTAGTTAAATATTAGAAAAAACAGCAGTATTATTTAATAATGTAGCATAAACCGTAAAATAGCCAAAATAAATAAAAACCGGTCACTTCACACAACTTCAAAAACAAGGAAAAACAAAAGGACCACCAGAAAATTTACGACCAGTCATCCTCCTATCAACCCTCAAAAAAGTTTTAGCGAAATGCCTTATAAAAAGTATATCAGGAAAACTACATAAGCATATTATACAAATTACACAAACCGCATATATAAGTAATAGAAGTACAACAGAACTAGTTTAAAGTCCTTGCGGAAAAAGCAATATCATCAATTGGCTATGAAACAAATCTGCAAATGCTCGATATGAGCCAAGCTTTTGACACATTAAAAATAGGCATAATAATTGAATATCTACGGAAAGTGCAGAACAAAGCCAAAATCCATCTAGTCGCATTATTGTTAGAAAATGTTTAATTATGTTTGAAACTCGAAAATCAACGTGGAAATGGGTTTAAAACAAATATAGGATCACCCCAAGGTGATTGGGCATCTGCACTATTTTTCATCGATTATCTTGCTGAAAGACTGAAAAATGGAGAGAGTAAACTACTTATTGCATTAGAAGGACTTTTAACCATAAACCCGAAAGAGATAAAGAACAAGAGGAAATACAGAGTGAACTGCAAATAATCGAAGAAAATTTAGAAAACACCCGCTACCACATCATTTGAAAGATCATGACTACTCGAAATACAAAGATCATTTATTTACACTAGACCAACAATATGCTGATGACATTGGCTGGGCATCTACTTCCCAACATGTACTAGACATTGTAGAAAAAACTAACACAGAAAAACTGAAGCAGGAAAACCTACATATATATTAATTAAGAACTGAAAGATATAATATCAAAAAGGCAGGTGACGAATGCTGGAAAAAGTATAAATGTGTAGGTAGTCTCCTCGGTGCAACTGAGGACATAGAACGGCGCAAACAACACAACAACACAGCTTTCTTCATACTAAAACCCATATTTACTAAAAAACAAGTAAGCTTGGATACTAAAATCAGAATATTCAAAGCATTGTTAATAAGTATTTTCCTATATCGTAAACATCCGTTGGGACCCAAATAAATCTGGATAAGAAACGAACAGCTCTACGAAAGAGCTGGTCAAAAACCGTGGTCAACGACTTTCGCAAATCGACTTCTCATAGTGTTTGGCCGTATATGCCGACTACCAGATTCAGCGCCGGCAAAAAAAGCACTCTACGAGGGTCTGAAAAAAGTTGAAACCCCCGTTGGCGGCCAGAGACTAACTCTGCTCAAATTGATCCAAAAGCCACTAAAAAGTTTATAGAAATACAAAGTGCGATTATTCTAACACAGGATAGAAAAGAATGGCGAAAATTTGATATTGAAAAGTGATATTTATTGTGAATTTATCTGTGAAGCTGGTGAATTTTGATACTACAAGTGTTTTATATAGACTCTACGAGTGAGAAGGATTTCATAAAGTCTATATACGTGAAAAAAGGATAACTGATTTAATGTGCACAAGGACTAAGCTTGAAAAGGCGCTGTGTTCAATATCATCATCATCATCATCATATACATGTACTTATGACAAAAGAGTTTAGTCTACACCTGAGAATTAGGTGGTTAAATTGTTTTATGCTATATTTTTTTAAATAAAAATATATCGTCTGCCCTGCATCGGACTAGAAAAATACATGTTATAGCAATACACAAGGATATAGTTTGCTGGAAGGTAAACAAAAGCACATGTCAGAAGGTAAACAAAACTCCTTCTGCATATGACTTGATCATGGTTCGAATCAAACAGTTATTTTTGATATCAGAATTTTTGCAGACAACGTGAAGTTTTGTCATTTGCTAAATCCTGAAACCTGTCGAATATTACCTTCTTACTTTCTCCTGTTACACGTTTCACACGATAAAGAGTACTGAGAACATTGACGTTTTATGGGCGCGTATGATTTTTTTGCGAATGTGCGAAGTCGGATGCAAATTACTATCGCTCATTAGATTACAAATTTTACTTTGATTGAATTCAGATTCAATCAACACTATCAAAATTATATGAGATACATACTTCAAATCAATATTTTTGAAGGAATTTTCGTGAAACAATCTAATTATTTCAAACAGTCATTCTTATTTTGAACCACGTGTTTTTGTTATTGGAAGCTCTGATCTTGCAAATTATATATTTTTGTGAGAAAACATACATTGATATATTACAAGTGTGGTTGAACATTTTGTTATTTGGGAGTTTTGCTAGATGATAACTCATTATGATAAAAATAGTTGAAAAATGAGGGTTTATTTTCCTTGCGATGAAACCCCTTTGTCGTGGTGTAAGGGCAAGGTCATATGCGAGTCGATGCTCTCATACCGTGGAATATTAATTCGGCGTTTCATTGGTTTAAAACGTCCTTCACCTCATTAACATAAATAACTGTATACTTGTGTAACGGAAACAGGAGTAGCGACCTGGTGGGATTATCTTGTTAATCACCCAAAAACATCGCTTATGAAGCAGATATTAAATATATCAAAATTATTTTAACAATGTAATGAATCTTAACATCAACCTTCAATGTATGTGGATTAAAAGACGATTTTAAAAGGGAAACACTAGTAAAAGACTTTATAAAAAAACAAGTTGGATATTCTAGCCATCCAAGAAACGCATCTAACGGATATTGAACATATAACATATTGTAAAAAGGATAAAAAGTATGAGTTATTTATAAGTGAATGCACAAGCAAATATCACGGAGTTGGATTTATTGTGAAAAGTGAATTAAACCCAGTGTTTCATAAATTATCTGATAGAGTTATCAAATGTGACATCACACTTCAGGAGGAAAAAAGGAATAGGAAAATAACAATAATCAATGTTTATGCTCCTCATTCACAAATAACAAAAAAGGATATAAAGCAAACAGAGGATATATACAACATATTAAGTGATCAGTTTAAAAGGAATACAAGATCTACATTTATCGCAGGAGACTTCAATGCAGTAATTGCTGAAGGTAACAACTATTATCCGAAAAATATAGGAACATACTCGAAGGGAACTACTAACGAGAACGGACCTTTTTTAATAGACTTCATCATCCAAAATAATCTATATGCAACTAACACTTTTTTTAAACATCTATACACTAATATAACAACTTGGAAGAACAATAATTATCCAGCTCATCAACGTAACCCATTTCGATATCAAATAGACTTCATATTGGCACATACTTCTTGGAAACGAAACAACACTGATGCAAAGTCTCTCAACACCTTTAACACACATAGTGACTATAAATAGTGATAGCAAAATTCAAGATTAACTGGCAAGTCGTTTATAGAAGACCTACTACAAATAAGTCAACATCCATCGATCATCTGAGAAACCCAGCCATACAACAAAAATATCATCAAAGTGTCAAGGAAAATCTCAATAGTATAGTTCATTCAACCACACAACATCATTGGGACAGTATATGCAAGGTTTGTCTAGATAGTGCCAAAAATCTGCGACCACCAAAACACAAAAACAAGCCATCAAATCCAATAATATAACAGCTATCTAATAAACAAAAGAATATCCGATTGAAAATGATCAATCTACAGATAGAGAACAGATTAGATAACTGAAAAAGGAGAGAAATTCAATCTTAAAGTCTATACATGTGATAACCAAAAATGCAGAAGCTGATAAACTATTAGAAAATATCAAGGAAATTGAAAATTCCAATAAACAAAAAATCAAACACGAACATAGTTGTCTGCAATAGTGAAGGAGAAATTGCAGGAAATGCAAGCAAGAAAATAGAATATATCACCGATCATTAAAAAAAAAACAATTTTACAAAGACAGTGAAAACCCGTTTCCGGAAATCAAACCACAAAAACTAGACAATCCGTTCACAATAAATGAAATTGAAAACGCAATCAAGTCATTAAAAACAACAAAAGTAGTGGATGTGACAAACTACGTGCTGAACATTTAAAATATGCTCCTAGTGAAATTAAAGAAGAAATTGTATTGCTATTAAACATAATTGCCGAAACTGGTGAATATCCTAAAGAAATCAAACTAGGACAGCTAACACCTCTGCAAAAACCAGGAAAACCTAAAGAACCACCAGAAAATCTCAGACCTGTTATTCTATTATCAACACTCAGAAAAATTCTCGCTATATGCCTGATTAAGCGCATCTCCCACAGACTTCATGAGAAAATAATTCCAGTTACACAAACCGCATATACAAGCAACAAAAGCACAACAGAATTAGTATTCACATTCAACGTCCTAGCCGAAAAGCAATAACATCAATAGGATATGAAACAAATCTACTTTTGCTTAATATGAGCAAAGCTTTTGACACTATTAAGAGGAGCTACTGATTGAAGACCTAAAAGAAGTGCTAAACAATGACGAAATACATCTAGTTGCATTATTACTATAAAACGTAGAACTCTGTGTGAAACTCGAAAACCTACTAGGAAGTGATTTTAAAACAAATATCGGATCACCACAAGGTGACGGAGCATCCGCGCTGTTTTTCATTACATATCTGGCAAAAAGTTTAGAAAAACTCCTTAAAAAAGACGATGACAATATACTAAGTGCCGTACAAGGTTTGCTAGATTTAGATCCAAAAACTGTACAAGAACAATTAGAAATAACGAACGACCTACAAAAAGTGAGTGAGAAAGACGAAAAACCTCCATTACCGCACCATTTAGAAGATCACAATTATTCAAATTACGTAGACACATTATTTACAGTTGACCAACAATATGCTGATGACATAGGGTGGGCATCTACTGCAGAACATATCATAGAAAATATAGAAATAACCACTACAGAAAAACTCAAAGAAAGAAACCTACTCATAAATCAATCCAAAACCGAAAAATACAACATCAAAAAGGATGGCGATGATAGCTGGAAAAAATGTAAATACGTAGGCAGTTTACTTGGAACAACAGAAGACATAAATAAACGAAAACAACTCACTAACACCGCTTTCTTCAAACTGAAACCTATATTTACTAACAACTACGTGAGCGAAGAAACGAAACTACGAATTTTTAACGCGTTACTATCGAGTATTTTCCTATATAATTGTGAATTATGGACCCTTACTAGTACATTAGAGAAGAAAATAGACGCTTTCCAAAGACAGCTCTTTCGCAGAGTCCTAAACATACGTTGGGACCCAAATAACAACTGGATAACGAACGAACAACTATATGAAAAAGCTGCTCAAAAACCATGCTCAAAGACCATAGCAACTAGACGTCTTAGAGTGTTTGGTCATATATGTAGATTACCGAACTTAGCGCAAGCAAAAAAAGCACTCTACGAGGGCTTAAGGCGAACGAAAAAGCCAGTAACTCTCCTAAAACTGATAGAAAAACAACTACCCAAGTGCACGGATATATACGGAGCAATTAATTTGGCTCAAAATAGAGACGCCTGGAGAGTGTTTGTGAATATTGTGAATAAATAAAGGATAAAATAGACTATTCTCATTTTGGATATATCATTAATTGTGCTTTGTGAAAAGGCCTTACGGCCGTATAATCACACAACGAACGACGATCCTTGTGTATTGAAAAAAAAAACACGAATATTTTATGCTATTGAAGAATGTTAAGTTATGTTGTCAAAAAATATATGCCGCCCGATATCAACTTCGTTGTCTGCAAACACGGAAGTAAACAAATGGAAACTTTCCGCAACGTTAAATCTTCATTTGATATTATTGAACTTTCTAATACAATATCAATTTCACGTGATAAATTTCAAACATTTATGAGGTAGTATATAACTACTAGTGTCATAATTTCTTTATATCGTTTAGAGTGAAACACTGTTAAAACTTAATATCGCCCATATAAAAACTCAACAAATTTTCAGATCCAACCACCTACTTATATCCTGCATTCTTTTGAAAGAACTCTGTACCCCGGGAGAGTAAGGATTGCAATAACATTCATAAAGAACACGTTTCCCAATTAATCATACATATTCATGTTCGGGAACACTGTTACTTAGGACAGATTGTCACAACCTGGTACGAGTAGTGGTTTCTGTTTCTGTTCATATACGACCCAGAATCCCAAAGGGCATTTTTTTATGACTTCCTAGTTAAATTCGTTAGTCTGAGTCGGAAGAAAGCTCTGAATAGTCAATATTGTAAACAGATTTATCGTTCACTCAGTGAGCGATAACAGAAAGCTCGACAAAGTTAAAACATCACCTAACAAAATGTTATTGTTCATACATATTAGCATATATGAATGAAACTGCATCTTGTAAATGTATGGAGGAAGTGCACTATTTGTCACCCAGCGAAAAATATGCATTTCATCACCTTACGGGAAAAGTTACTTTCCGACTCAGGACGCTACCCTTGTAACAGAGTGCTCCTAACCTGACAAAAGAATTCTCCCACGGGGTAAAAGTAAATTCAGAGTTTCTTGGGGTTGAGCGAAAAATCCGGAATGTTAGGCCCAACCCAAAAGGTTCGGTGCCTATAGGTTTGGGGTGTCCGTCTGTCCGTCTGTCTGTCTGTCTGTCCGTCATACTTTTTTGTCATAGAGATTTGGTTATAGGCTCGAATGAAAGGTCTTGGTCCGTAGATGTGCCTTTTGACCATTTCGGTCAAAAACACCCGATCAGAAGTTGTAAAATAGGCCAAAATGGCCCAAAATGGTGGTTTTTCAAGACTTGAGCTTGTACGGGCTAGAATTTTTGAACGGAAGGTCATAGAGACTTGGTAATAGGCTCAAATGAAAGGTCTTGGTCTGTAGATGTGCCTTTTGACCATTTCGGTCAAAAACACCCGACAGGAAGTTATAAAATAGGCCAAAATGGTGGTTTTTCAAGACTTGAGCTTGTACGGGCTAGAATTTTTGAACGGAGGGTCATAGAGACTTGGTTATAGGCTCAGATAAAAGGTCTTGGTCCGTAGATGTGCCTTTTGACCATTTCGGTCAGAAAAAAAACCGACCGGAAGTTGTAAAATTGGTCAAAAATAGCGGTTTTCATAGAAACTATATTTAAAGTCTGCAGAAACCATACCCCTTCGAATTAGGGGGCGGTTGGGGCCTGCTCGTGTTTCACAAATACTTCCTTGTTTTCTATATATTTTACCATTTTGTGGAAACCATTTTGTATAAACATATAGGGATGCAGACAGCCTTGTTAATAAATTATGTGAACTTCAGAATAGAATAGAGCTTCATCCATCAAAAATCATTAGTATAAGTGAAATTAAGAACTCCAGATACACAATCACCGAATCGGAAATAAGCCTGCAATCATATGACACTTTTACACAGCATATTAGCAACACAATCGGTAGAGGCATAGCCTTATATGTACACAGCTCACTAAATCAACCCAAGTAAAATGACATCTTGATTTTGACTGCGATCACGAAGAAAGTGTATGGGCAGTGATTAACTTTTTAGGCAATTACAAACTAGTTATAAGATGTAGTTACCGTAGCCCAAGTAGTTCAGGAGAAAACGACGAAGAACGTAGAAAGTTACTATTTATAATAGGACAACAAGGAAACTACTCGCACATTCTAATCATGTGAGATTTCAACTATCCTAACATCTGCTTGACAATCATGACCGTTCAAGCAAAATGATACATAGACTTAATTGAAACCACAAAAGACGCATTCCTATACCAAGTCGACACGACCACGAGAATAAGAAATAACAATAGAAGCCACGACACTTGACCTAGTCTTCACAAACGGACCAACGATGATCACTGACATTACGAACTTAAGCCCATTAGAAAAAGTCACCAATCAATGTTATATTTTGAGTACCATACATGATACACAACTAACCCTCAAAAACATGTACAAGTACATACAATTACGAAAAGCGGATACTGAGCCTTTACACAAAGATATCAAAGACAAAGATTGACGTACTATGATACAATTTTCGCAAAAAAAAAAAATTGAAGAGCAATGGCTTTATCTTAAATACTATATCAAAGTATTGCATGAAAAACACATTCCTAAGAAACATATCAATTTTACTGAACACTATAATGTCGACTTTCCTCTTAACGAGCAAACCGGGAAGATGATGAAAGAAAAACAAAAGAGCACGGTAGAGGTACAAAAGAAAACGACACATCGGAAACGATGATATAGAGTCTATGAAAATCTACACGCGTATAAGAAATAAACTAAGGCAGGAAACACAAAAATTAAGGAAGCATTTTGAAAACCACGTGAGCAAACATATAAAAACAAAGATAGTCTTGAATTACGTCAACAGCAGGACAAAAACAAGAATGGATGTTACAAACTTGGTGAAAAGTAACTCCAGAGACGAATTAACGGAAAAAGACAAAGAAAAAGACAAAGAAAAAGCTCAAGTAAATACTAGATAACAATAAGATAAAATAATAACAAGCATAAAAACAAACAAATCACCTGGACTAGATGCTATCCAAGCAACATTTCTTAAGATGACATGCAAGACCATATGCGTACCCGTATCTATACTGTTTGATAATTCCTTGGAGGAAGGCGTACTCCCCAAATACTGGAAAGAAGCAAAAGGTACAGCTCTCCATAAAAGGGCAACGAAAGCATCCGAAGCAACTACAGTCCCGTGAGTTTGACAAGCATTGTTTGCAAAAAACTAGAGAAAATAATCAGAGAACACATAACAGCACATACAATTTCTCGCTCAATGAATTGTTCTACGAAAATAACATTATATAAAAAGATATATACACTTTGTAATAACTAATACATTTCTAAGGACCCAACCTATCGTTTGTGGAATATAGGTTTGAAGTGTCTGTCTGACCGTCCGTCCGTCATTTTTTTAAACTCAAAAACTCGAGAACGGATTTGCATAGACTCAATATTAGCCTCTGATGAAAGCTCTGGACCTGTATATGTGCCGTTTGTTGTTTTCGCCCTCGTTTCGACCATCTTCCGGTCGCGCATGCGCGAAAATAGATTTTTACAATTCGGGTAGTCCTCAAGGCTCGATTTTTGGCATTTGCGGTCGCCGATTTTAACATTTCAAGTGATATTTGATAACCAATAGGCCTGGAGACTAAATGTTGAGGCAAATTGAAAAGCTTGACCTGTGGATGGGTCTTTCGAACGAATATGATCAAATCTTCTGGCCGCGCATGCGAAAAAAATAGCTGATTTTTTACATATGTGGAGATGTGTGGAGTTTTTCGAACGACTCGTGATTTATGTATCAATTTTAGCAGTAGCTCACATGCAATTGGAAAGTAATCCACGTTAAATAAATTCATGATTTCGTCGTATGCTGAAGGCCGAAATGTCGAACGCTTCACTTAAAATGTCCAACCCTCAAGTTGCCAGTCTGAGTTGCGATCGTCCATATAAGCCAGTTTTTATCCGTATCCGTATATTGTTGCATCATAAGTGTCCTTGGACTGTCTTTTAAAATCAATATAATCTGCTAAATATATCTATCATAGTC
>LQRL01138683.1:0-10027 GCA_001703475.1 Hydroides elegans | reverse complement strand
GCATATGTTTTTGAAGCGTTTACAATCCGGGCAAATCCAGACTATGTCATCAGAATTTTGTAGAGCATTGTACATGTCTATGTTTAGACCAGCACATTGTGGGCATTTCCAGCCGTCATCACAAAATTTGCAGCATAATAGCTTGTCTTCTATCTCTGTGAAGGTCGCTTTGCATTCACAACATTCGGCGGGTTGGATAAATGAGAAACTGTTTTCATGATTCGGAGAAGGTTGTGATTGGGACGCTCGTGTAGCTGGTTTTGAGGAATTATTCCTACCTCTACCTCTTCTGGTTCTATTTGACATTTCGATAATATTCTACAAGCCAAGGTTGAAAAGCCACTAATACTACTCTAGCTAAGTTCTTAAGGTGTATTAGAAATGCAGTTTGGCAAGCACTTTTGCAGTAATGTTGATGAAGAATATGTTGATGAGCGATAATTCGAGGCATAGTCTAATTATATATTTTTTTTGCACGGTGGAAGCGTTTAAAATAAATATTTTGCACAGATTTCAATATATAACACTAACTCTTGACTAAGTTATAACCTATTCACACATGGCATCATTTAGTAATATGTGTTTAAGTATTGTTTATTTTTGTTCACCGCCATTTTTGCAGTACGTTAAATATATACGATCGATTTACAAACGTCAAAATATGTCTATCTAGCTATATGAATTTGAGTAAACTGTTTGCAAAGTATTACATGATTTATATGATGTTCACTTCAGTACATCAAAAAAAAAATGAGTACACATTTATGTGTAAGGCATCATATTGCGAAATAATTGGCATGTATTTAATAAATAAAGGTTTCAAATAATATTTAATTCAAATGCTGATAGAAAATTAATTGTGGACTTCAAAAACATATGTCAAAATGTCATTTGAGAAGAATGTGTATAAAAAATGCATCCCAAAAGACAGGGGAAATACTGTATATATTATATTTCTTGAATATTATTATTGAATAATATTATTGAATAATACTGCAAAAAAAGTATTTTACAAAAATTAGATGTTCTTTAAAGTATTCCAGATTGCAAAAAACTAATTCAAGTTATAATTTTTTTTCAAGTATTTGAATGTCTAGAATTTAAGATATATATAACTGGTAGATTGCAGAATATCAACCAAAAATCGAGGAAAACAATATTAAAACATTTTCTTGTAAATACATATATTTGTATGATAACAAGTGTTTCTTTCTGACTCATCTATATCTAGAATGTGAAAACGTGAAAAAAATCAGATATATGTATAATGTATAGCTTGTCTAAAAAACTTAGAGCTTGTCTCAAGTTCAGTCCCTTTTCAAAATTGTGTTCCAACCACCTTCTTATATCACCCCACGACTCACGGGTCTAATCATTAAAAGATATCAATGGTAATAAATTTAATGTAAAACGATCAAAATCGAGTGTTTCTTCTTTGCCTAGGTAAAAGTGTTAGCATCATTTTATACAATTTATGTCTTAAAATTTAATGATTTAAAATGTATCAATATTACTTGAGATTGTTATTTCAGTTCGTAAACATAAAGTTAAAGTATTCAACTTAATTGAATTTTAATAGCTAGCATTATATGATTGTGGGTTTAAGATCATATACTTTTTATTTTGCTTCACATCAGTAGGTTAATAGGAAGTAGTTGAAATTTGTTGATCAGTAGTTGCATGAAAACCACACAATAAGACATTAACTTAAATTAGATATCACATGAAAATAAATTTTAAACGAAGTATATACTTAGAAAAATGTAATTTTTTAAAGATCTTTTGTGTTTTTTTTATTTAATGCTGAAGTATATATGTTTCTTGTTTCCAAATGTGTGTTAACTTATATACCTTGTAAAATACGCATAACCATAACAGCTTTGGACTGGAAGTGTGTAAATGATCAAAAGGCTTAACAGCGGTAAAGGTCTGTTCATAACTACGCACATTTATTAGCTATTAATAACATGAATTTAGCCTTAATAAACAATATCACAGAATGAACATTTAATTCATGTATGTTTTAAGTATTTGAAATTAATTAAGTATCGATTAATCAGTTCTTGGTAAAAAATCGGGAATATCGATCGGGAATATCGATTGTTTATACTTAAAATAACCAAAGATGTATGTAGAAATTTATTTGTAAAAGTGAAATTACACATGTCTCTTTATAAAAAAAATGGATATTACTTATGATATGAAACAATGCAACGTAGCGAGAAAGTTAAGGTTTTATAATTTACAGGACCATGATGACTTATTCCTCTCATCAATCCGATTTGATATTTCACTGCTTCTTTTGCCATCCTGATATTAACTGTATTGCGGATGCGGCAGCCTAAAGATTGATGAATAAACTATTTTATCAACATATTAACCTTTTTACATATAATAATACCAAAGAATCATATTTTACATATGAATCACAGTTGACAAAGTACGCTTATTTATACAGGTGTCACTAAATCACATGCAACGACGTTACTGAATTATAAACTTACCTTGAATCTCCTTCTTGCTTGTAGTTTCTTCAGTTTCTGTTGAGTTTCATGTAGCGGGATTTTCATGGCTACCTTTCCTGTCACCCAAGGATGAACCAAAGCTTGGCTAGCTGTCAACCTCTTCTTTGGATCCAACACTAACAACCTCGCTATCAAATCCTTCAATAAGAGTAAAGGGATTTCAAATTTTGAATTTTAAGAAGAGTTTAAAGACCAACCATTATTTTATAGAAACATATATTTGGACATGCTAATATGCAATCTATTGTATTTCTTAACAAAACTATACCGTAGTTACTGTTGAACATAATTGCTATTGACCAATCGTTGGAATGAAATACATTGATAATACCAAACACTAAATACAAACTTTTGCGCTTTCGCTTATGTCATCCCACCATGGAGAGTCGAATTCGTAGTCACACTTGAGAATTTTCTTGTATATTTGTGAATCTGTTTCTGCATAAAATGGTTCATAGCCACAGAGTCTAAAATATGAATTGCAAAATATAATCAATCATATTTCTTTAGTCAAATCACCTCTCTGACACAGTTGAATCACATATTAATATTTTCTTTATTTAAATAAACTACTTAAGCTATAAAAGCATAATACAAACCATGAATTTGGTTATCTATATAGACTTACAAAATGTATGCAATCACTCCTGCACTCCAACAGTCGATTTCTTTTCCGTATCCAGTATTGGACGATAACATTTCTGGCGCTTAATATACATAAATATTCGTTATTGATATCGATTATACAATTGCATTATGTTCTTGATGATATAATCTTCAATATCAAAAGATTTATAACAATAAAGTTAAAAAGAAACAACTGTTGTTTTTTCAACAAACTCTTTACAAATGGGAAAATGATAGATATCAAATTATTATTTTATCAAATATGATGTTCAATATGTCATTGGTCATATGTAATCATCGCATGATATGTGGTCGAATTGCGTTAAACTGTGCTAGTATTTGTTTGCCATTTAAGCTTTATTATATGTGATTTGTCGAAAATAGCTGACCAAATTAACAATACCACAATATCCAGGTGTACCGCAAAGTGTATTGAGACGTGCTTTGGATTTATTTACTTCAGAAAGGCCAAAATCAGCTGCAAATTCAAGCGAATAAAACAATAGTAATTCTGCATTTGTATTTATTAAAGACCATTTAAGGTCATACAGCACTTTTAAGAACTACAGTATACATATATTGGTAACAGTTTGTATCATCGTATTTAAGTAAGTTACACATAATTGATTTAAATAAATTAATAATAAATAATCACCTATTTTTATTCCAGCGTCATTTGTCGGGTCTTTCAACAAAAGGTTTTCTGGCTGTAAGTAAAATGTTGCATTGCATTGCATTTTATAACATATTGTTCACCCTTTGACCATCAAATAAAGTGCAAAATTTTTATTTTAAAAATTCTGTTAGCACTTCTGACATTATCTCAGAATTTTGGGACTTAAATACCTATATTTAAAAATAACATATAACGATAACATAAATTATTTCATAATTTCATAATAAAATCATTACCTTCATATCCCTGTGCACTATTCCTTGACTATGTAAATGCTAAAAATATATAATAAAACGATTAAACAGTTTATTCACCTTTATAAATATGATTGATTGATTCACCTGATTGATATAAAGCATATTTTTGCATGTTTGTTTAGAACTACAATATAATCAATAATTAATTTTCACCTACCCGAAGGCCCTCAAGCATTTCTCGAACACATCTGCTGGCCTCGATTTCATCGTAATTACCCTTTATTATGATTCTGAAATATAAAATATCTGATGGTATAATTTAATATATTTGTATAATTTGATTTCGAATCTCACAGTTCCTCACAAACATGTACAAAAAATAAGTTGTGAAAATGCACAATTATAAATAAATGAAAGACATTCTGTTTTTATTCAGATTTCAAAACTGGATTTACGTTTTTAGATACAACATACCTAGTGCAACACATTTGCATGTTCTGGCCCCATTTATTAGATAGAATTTACCTGTCAAATAATTCTCCTCCTTTCATATGTTCCAATACTAGCCAGAGTTTGGCATCTGTCTCATATATTTCTTTGAGACGAACCTGAAATAGAATGGATTTCAATATAAACCTGATACAGTATTGTATTGTTGAGAGCCAATGTCATGCCATTTTCAATTTTCAAGATACTACAAAGGTTTACGTTTGTGCAAATCGCAAATCATTAACTGTATTTCAAACATACGATATTGCAATATGATATATAGGATGTAACTATAAGGGCTTACCACATTTGGATGCATGATATTGAATAGAATACCGCATTCGGTTTTCAATATCTTCTGTTGTGTTAATCCATTCCCATAACCAGCATTGGTGGTACTTGTGGTGATTTTTCTTATTGATTTCCTTTTTGCATCATTTGAAGTATTTCCAGTTTCAGCGTGTTGAGGCACATTTTGACTCGGCTTTTCACTAACCTTCGAATATTCATAAATATAAGAATACATAAATAAATCGAGTTTTGTATATATAATCTACGATAAAGTGTATTAGCCAATACAATTGGTGACATTATAGTATGAATTCATTATATCAAACACATATAGTAATTCATGTTTAACAAATTTAACATGTTTTGAATAATATATATTAAATATTGCAATTTTATATGTATAAAAACGAATTTTACCTGTTTTTCTACTATTTTTACAGCCCAGGTTTCTCTGGTTCCTTTATGAGTACATAGGTGAACAGCAGCAGTGGCTCCCCTAAAAGTTGTATGTATATGTATCGCAAAATATTTGTGCTATAATTTGTAGTTTTTACACACATATAAAAACATGCGATTGAAGAATGCAAGTGAGCCCTGGCTTGAGATTGTACTGTAAACTACAGCAAAAAGAAATCCCCTTGGATTCAAACACACGTTCTATATTGATTAGTTTTTGATAGACTAGTCAGTGGTTTAACCGACTCCTACACTGAGACTCATTGGCATTGATAGGGATTATATCAAATTCTTTATATTTTCAAATTATAAAGTTGTATTTTTATTTATCTTATTGGCATATCAACGTTAGTAAATAAATACCAGGAAGGAAATGACTGTTATTTGTGATTATATATACCGATCTTGCATTGTTTATTTTTTTTCATAAATATTAAATCGTAATATAGTTTAAGAATCAGGATGAGATATTCGATAATTAACGATTGATGACATTATTCACAAGGATAAAATGCTGATAAGATAGGATGAGGGGCCAGGTCATCATAATAAAAAGATGTAGGAAATATCGTGTGGACAATTATTTACATAAGATTACATATTATGGCATAACAAAATTTGAGAGACAAATCTGTATTTAAAAGATTACATAGAAGATAATAACAAGTATGGCTGTATTCAAGAATGTGAACGCTTGAAGCTTAGTAATCAAATACATATGCCAGCCAATTATAATTCTAGTGTTATTCCCCCGAAAAGTGAAATGTTTACAAAAAAGTATAATATTGTGTTACTTGTATATAATCAATAGTACATATATCAATAGTAAAAGTATTGGTTTAGTAATATAATAATTAATAGATTCTAATGAGGGTGTCATAAAAGTGTAATTAATACTTGTTTGGCTTTCAAGCTTCTCTATTCATCTCGTCTTGACTTATGTATTTATTTACTTTGCATTATGTTAATGTATAATAGATGTTGACGAAAAGGCAAATCACTATGTATGGAGATCAACACGTTTTGTTAAGGTAGCTTATGTGAGAAGCCCTTAATGAGAAGTTCTTAAAAGCATGCAGTACTCATTACACATAAGTTAAGCTTTTCTCCTCTAATTCCTTTTATTGTTTCTGCACTTTACGTATACAGACTAAAGCTTCAATATTTGTTTATTTAAAATCAAAATATTTGTTTATCTTTCATTCTTTTTGCAATCACTCACTCATTGTCCTTGACGTATAAACTATATTTATTCTTACAGTTGTTAGATTTCAAAAGGGTCCTTGCAAAATGGTGTAATTAAAATAAAAAGTACCCATATGATTAAATATCTACCAAAATCAATAAAATAATAACAGCGGAACTACTAAACTATCTTGTACTTTTCAAAATGCACATTTAGTATACCTTTTATCAAAACGATGTTATATGATTTTGCTAATTTTAAAACATCAAGACATAACCAACTTATTGTTACCAGGTAACCGGCATATACGGGTGTTTGATATTTTATTGATTTTGTATGAAGATGTTTTACTCTATACCTCTAACTCAATTAATAATATAAAAGTGCAAAAAGCTTTGAATTGTATTTCTCAACAAAATTTAGTAAAATAACATTTTAATTAATAGAAACATATTCTCACCTGCCTATTTCTTTTCCTAGATCATATACTTCATCGAAAGAAATGTTAGTGATACTGTTATTAATCCATATATCTCCCATTTTAAAGTGTAATGTGTAATGTTTTTATTTGTATACAGTGAGCACTCCTTCTTTATAGTTATTTATAGTCACGGACTCCCAAATTTTATTTTTGTATGCACATTTAAATATGTTCTCATCCAATTAATGAAGTCCTTTTATTTCAATCATGAGAAGGACTCGTGCCAAGTCTGGATTGACCATGAATGCATATATTTGGAAAACACGAAAATCATGCTTTGAATTAATAAGATCCAGCATTCATTTATTTTTGGCATAGAAACTGTTTTATACACGATCTTGTGCACGATCTTTTTGTTTAACTTTCATTGATACCTTATATATGTCATTTGAGTGAATCAAACGACAATTATTTATACACAGTAAACCATTGCATGTTTGAAAAGTATTATTAAAAATGGATCAATGTACGTTTCTAACTGCTAAGGGCCTTGTCATAACTACTTGTTTGGTTTGCATTTATTTTTATGGGATTGAAACTATAACTTTTAAACCATTATAGTGTTTGGCTTTTGAAATCATATATTCGAATGAATAAATGTTGTTGTTGCATGAGCATAATATATACACCTGATATAAAGATAGACCTAAAGATAATTTTAGCAGAATATTATTACAAAACAAATGTTAAATAATCTGATCATGAAGCACAATAAATAGCACATAATATATTGTGTTTAACTACAGAAGTGGTTGGAATGTTGCCATAAAACGCAAATTTTATTAATTTCGAATAATATGCGCTGCATACTCAAAATATATGAATCACTCTCGGATTTTAGCAAATAAAAACTTACGAAAGTGTTATGATGCCATTTCAAACGTTGGCGCCTGTTCCATATCAAGATGATAGACCATGCGAATTGGATCGATCAAACAATATTTGGTCTAGAATAATAATTACGATAGATAATTGGTAAATATATATAGTTATAGGGAAAGTAAGATGGAAATAGTAATTGAAGTTTAATATACTGTAAAGCAGTGCAAAGTCAGTTACTTCAATATTATAAGATTTTAAAATTATTCAAAATTAGTTGGAAACCAGTGCAGCCATGATTAGTTTAATGTTATTTTTAAATGTTGATATTAAATCGTAACTTATTCTGTGCCGTTGCGTATTACGAAAGTCGCGTATTTAGAAAGGTATATACATGTGGATTAATTTTAGGTTATTATTGTTATAAACACAAGGATATAGTCATGTTATATTTAAACCCTGAATTTGTAAGAAGCCACAAAATAAATATAAGACGCATAAGAAAAATAGATGATGTTAACGATGCATTTATAGATGTTATCGCAAATGCAGTTTGTGTGATATAATAAAACTATCTCAAATTATTAATAGAATACAATGTTTATAATGGCAATAATGCCTCGGCAGAGGCAAGAATTATTACCTTCAATTAGTGATATTATTGCCACCTATGGATAATATTTAATTTTATCAATATTCTTAGAAAGATTTATAAGCAACCATGATAACATGATACATTGGTTTACAAGGTATATCATACAATGCACAAGCCCTCTTGTGGACAACCGAAAATAATCCACAATCGAATCCATATAATCCACATGTGTCTAGATCCACATATGTGTATTCTATACCTGACCTATGAATATCTTGCAGAATAGGGTTACACAGCACGTAGCAGATGAAGTAATTGGTTTACCAGATACCTAGAATTCTGTATTTTCTGATTTTGTCCGGAACATCACAACAGCTAGTGTAAAATGTGTTTTTCTTCAAAATTGATTTATTTACAAATAGAGAGGTTTGGCTAAAATGTATTTTCGGGATCATATTTTTGATAATCCACCTTCGATATGCTGATTTTCTTGAATTTATTGTTTGCAAGATGTTTCTGGTGGTTGCTCTTAAGTGTTATTCATAAACTCCATATATACTTTTATCAAATCAAACAGACCGCCCACTCACTCTCATATAAATTCTGGACCAACATCTTCTTATTCGTGTATAACTGATCAACTTCAAAGTTGAAGGCTTTTGTCATATTGGTCTGTTGATTTAGGTGAAGGGGTCCATTATAGGGTGTTGATGGCTTTGAGAATGATGTTGTCTAGGTGTTTAGTCCAACTGAGGTCACTTGTGATGTTACCCAAATGTACTTTGACGAGTCCAATTGACTTAGTATATGTCCATTGAGGTAGTACTTATTTCGATAAAATGAACGATGGAGACTTATGCTACACTTACACAACTTGTATTCTAGACATCGACTTTGAATAATTGATAATTTTAGCAAGCTGATTAGTATGTTAAAAGAAAGCCTGATGGTTCACTTAATCATTTCATATTTCGATATCTTAAATGTGTTTATGTGGCTCAAATACATGCGTGTATACATTTTTCCAAATTTTCGTGGGGTGCATTTTTTTCGGGACCAGCACCTAAATAGTTTTTAACAAGTTTTGTTGCTTAACACTTCGAGTACACCTATTATCATGTTTGATATGTTTCACCTAAGACTTACAAAATTTCCTTTAAGGCAAGAAGTCGAGGCGAAAGAACAACTGTTGAAAATCATCTCATAAGCTGTTCCCCTCAAAGGCTGCTCCCCACCAAAATCCAGTTGACTATGAATATGAATGTAGCACATGATGTATTTGATATGTTAGGTATTTGTGTCGGCCGAGATCGTGTTAAAAAAGCGCAGTTAACTTTACAAACAAAATTAATAAAATGGCGAAAAAATTCAAATTTGGTCACAGCGGAATCTTACTTTAGTAGGCAGGAATCTTGTTTCAAAAACATTTGGAACATCTAATTTAATTTACTCCTTATCACTTGCAGAGTGTGAAATGTCAAACATTAAAAAATCCCAAACGGTACTAAATAACTTCATTTGGAAGCAAAAACCTGCTAAAGTTAAGCATTCAACCATGATCTCAGAACAATTTAGCTTTAGAATACTAGACATTGAATCTCAAGCAAAGGCACTCAGAATGTCATGGATCTATCGAATATCAAAAAACACAGGATGGGGTGACACAGCACAAAAATATTTTGATG
>LQRL01138679.1:0-12635 GCA_001703475.1 Hydroides elegans | reverse complement strand
TAAGGAATCGCAAGACAATCGCAAGCAAAATCGCATGTGTGACATACCAAGTCGGTGGTTGTCTGCAACTACGATTTTAAATCGGCGATCGATCGGCGATTTAAAATCGTATGTCTGACTTATACTTAAGTTCCGTTTGATGTTCTCATTATGGCGATGTTTCAGGAGGCTGATTAAAATATCAGGATGACAAATAGAAAATGCGCGTTTTGATTCATGGAACATATTCGATAGCAAAGTTGAACCACATCGTCCGGTGCTCATTAAGATGGTTGTTGGCTTTTTTTGTTCCTTTAGAAAATTCAACAATTTATCCGCAAATATTAAAGGCACTTCGTAGATTTTGGTTGCATGTGTGTATAAACCTACATTGAGCCACGGGTAAATTCGTGAGTCATATGGATTGATATTACTCGGCAATTGAACAAAATAGAATCTGCTAGAATCCATCGCATATATGTGTATATGTTCGTTGTGCAAAATTGAAATATCTTCGAATCCTATATGTAAACCTATGAAATCAGTTTTATGTATATAATCAGGGTTTTTCATTATTACACCTCTCCACAGAATCTTCTTGACAGCAATCCGGCTTTCGTGGGGAGGACATCCTAACCAAATAATCCAAACAATGATATCCTGTATAGTGTTGAAAATGAAATAAAATATCCAATATATAAAGAATTTTACAGGTTGTTGTCCTTTGTATTGTATAAATAAATACACCAATCTCCGTAAAGTTAACATGATTGTTTGGCTTGCCTCTAAATTTCCGGTTGGCAAAATGATGGAGATAAAGTTTTCCTATATTGCAAAAGGTTTCCTCTTTTGTGTCATATAACTACATGTACATGTTAATTCACCACATTTTGCAAAATCTGTTTCAATGTCGATCAATAAAGCATTGTAGTAATACAAAACGAACACGTGATCCGTAATTCTACATTAAAAAAAACTATTAGAATTGCATGTTTTTACACGCTATCAGCTATTTAAGTTGTAACGACAACATTTAACAATAACTCTATAACACTAGTTTTCTGAGGAAAGTGCACCCGGCGAGATAATACTTTTAATATTTGAGAGGCTCCGTGTAAAATTATGTAAAGTCCCAAATTGATGTTTTGAGAGTAAACTCATAGATATCGAAATAATCTGGAAAAACACCATAGCTCTTCATATATCTTACACAAATTCAAGACAACATGTCAATTGAATTTTGATATCGATAAAATTATGAAAGAAATTGTCATGCAAGTCTATAAAACATGTTTTAAATTTATTATTTATAGCGTGAAACTAAATTTCTTACACCGTTTCATTGGACTTATACAATTGACCTGAATTCAACACAATGTTGCAAGCAAAAACACTCAAAGGAGAATTATGCTAAGTTAATAAAACATAATAGTGTACGTTTCCGTTAGCACTACAAGCGTCTGCTTTATAAACAATAGTCGTTCCAATATTTTGAAAAAAAATTGTGTTCCCGAAAACATGAACTTTCTTTTATATGCTTTTAGAAATATTTTCCCGTATTTTTTTCTTAAAACAAAAAGTATTATTATAATATTCGTCATCTAACATTAAAATATACACAAGTGAATTCGATGGTGTTATCGTGTATAGCTTATTGGGTGTTCATCTTAAGAGAGCCTACTTGTACTAAGACTGAAGTTATCAAATTCGTACTACCTTATCGTCTACAGAAATCTCAATTAAGGTTAATTGTCAATTCTTTCTCATCGTGATGATTAAATTTGACACTAAAATCTCCATCTTATGAATGTTTTGCCTAGTTAAAGAAACTGTTTTTCAATGCGGTAAGTCTCAATCATACTATTATACATTATTAATAATGAATATTCATCGTGCCATCCTCTCAAGAATGCAGAAAGGCCTGTTTTACAAGGTTTTCCTAACAAATTCAAGCTTACTTCAAAATCATGAGAAAATGTTGGAGATTCAAGGATCCCATTTTGCATAACTTCTTTGTTTTCGTAATACGTAATAGATATATTTAATTTGAAATTCTGCCTTGGAACAGATGAACGCGATTTTAATGATATCCAGAAATGACTCTTTTGTCGTTGTTCGCATTTGTTACTTTAAAAAACTGTTTGAGGAATGTGTACAACTTCATAATATTTCCAAATAAATAGGAAAAAGGGACATGCAAAATATATGCCCCTAATCTCCAAGCTGGAAATAAGTTTTCAACCTAACGAAGCCAACTAGAGTTGTTTGGGGAACCTTACGTGAACACAAGCAAAGCAAGTCAATAAACATATATTTAAAACACTACATATGTTTCATAAAAAACAATAATATCGTAAGACGAATCTGACTCAAAATGCTAGCATGTTGTTCGGCATCTGCAAAATGTGACTCACTTTAATGTTGTTATTATAAACTTAATTTGAAAATTATATGCTGATAATTTTTCGTTTTATGGGCAACGAATGAGATTTAACACAACTCATTGATTCGAATCTGACTCAAAATTCTAGCATGTTGTTCGGCATCTGCAAAATGTGACTCACTATAAGGTTGTTATTATAAACTTCATTTACCAGTTAGGTTTCTTAAATGAGTCCTTTTGAAAATTATATGCTGATAATTTTTCGTTTTATGGGCAACGAATGAGATTTAACACAACTCATTGATTCGAATCTGACTCAAAATGCTAGCATGTTGTTCGGCATCTGCAAAATGTGACTCACTATAATCTTGTTATTATAAACTTCATTTACCAGTTAGGTTTCTTAAATGAGTCATTTTGAAATGAGAATGAGAATGAGATTTAACACAACTCATTGATTTTTTTTCATTTCACAATTTTTATTGCTATACTTATTTTATACATAATGAATATTTGTACAAAAAAAATAAATATATATCAAACTCTCTAAGTTTTATATTATAAAGATTATTATACTCACCCAAACAAGAAAGTATATTATGACTTTAGAGGGTCATATCTCTAGTTCTACTGAATGGATTCTCATGAAATTACAGAAATATATAATTTAAACCATTATTAATAGCCTTGTAGTTTTACAAGCCAATAAAAAAAACAATAACGCAGCAGTACTTTATCTTTTATTGGTATCAAAAATCCCGTGCTAAAATCAGACAGAAACATTTCACATGGTAAATATCGAGTGTGTCGACCTCCTACAGCCAATATTTCGTGAATACGTCGTGGCACCAACATAACCGATCGGTTGATGATTGCCTATGGTAAGGATGCCACTCGTCGATAAGAACAAGCGCAGTTTTTTGGGGCATGTTGTCCGGTCTAGATGGTTCCACGAGTGCTCTATCGGGTTATTGACCGTAAAAAAGCTAACTCGGGTAGCGTCTCAATATTGGTATCAATAAGATTGCGCACACAAACATCCGCGACACGAGGGCGTGTTTTTTTCACGTATAAGGGTAACGAAACATATACATGACAACTTGGGTGTTGAATATGGTATTGTTGAAGCTATTGGCAGCAATGTTTCCTTCGATTAACACGAGATTAGATCGCCAGCCATGCAATATGGCATCCTTGATCATAACCAAACTGACGCTTTTTCGATCCACTTGCCGAAAACATGATGATGACGCGATAAAACCCGCCTGCGCGAAAGAATTTGCACTGCGACTCGTCGGTTAACACTTCTCATGACCAATTGCGTCGTATTCTCTCATCACAACCATTTGCCGTTTCAAATACACAGGATTTTGACTTAGCAGGCAGTTATAGACTCGTTCGAAAAATAAGACCACATTCCATGTTCACAGAGGCGATTGGTGACTGTTTGACTGAAGAATTATGGATTACGGGTCCCCTGCGTCTCGATGACGGTCAATGTCGCTGCGCGAAATTGCTCTCAAAAGCGCTGCAGGCGAAGCCTTTGATGTTGGCGCGCGGTCGTTACGCTTAGACGGCTACTGCTCAGTCTGTCCAATGATGTCCATGTTGGTTAGAATCGCGTTTTTAGACATTAAATCCAAGCGATTGTGCACTAAAATGGTCTGGTGCCCTCTTTCTTAGAACCCCCAGCAGCCAGCATACCAATAGCTTGTCCTCGTTTTTCTTTAAATAAGCGTGACATGATTATTTTTGATTTTACGAAAAAAAGTCAATTGATCAAATACTCGACTTTTGTTAGGGAACACAACCATTTGGAAAAAATTGCTCAAAGCCACAAGGTATATATGTGTTGATGGCAAACATGGTTTCACACCTTAATTTTTCACACACCCCAAAAATAATCAATCAATATTTGAACTGTTGCTACTAGTTGTGAAAAATATGTAGTTTTACCGATGCTGAAAATTTGAGCACAATTGGTTAACGCATAAAAAAAGTTATTGAGAAATATATTTACATACAATCTTGTTTGGGTAAGTATATAAATAGCATTATTAATTTGGTCATCAAATATCTTAACATGTATGTACACATCATTGCTTTAACTAATAATAAGGTAAAAATATGTATCTATAACCATTAAACGAGAGATAATTGTTTCTCCAGAATAAAATTAAATGATATTTTGTTCCAATCTCACTAACTTAACCTTGTTGATTGATTATTAAGAAATTTATGTCAAATAAGACAAAAAACAACGTTTTGAAGAATTCGATAACAATTTACTTCTCTTAAAAAAAGGATTAACGAAATAGCGCGTTAAGTCTAAGTCAGACATGCGATTATCCATCGCCGATCGATCGCCGATTGATCGGCGATTTAAAATCGTAAGTTGCAAACTTTGCCGACTAGGTATGTCACACATGCGACTTCATTGCGATTTTCCTTGCGATTTTCGATTCGATTCCTCATATAATTTGGTGGAGATTAAAACGAAACAAAATGCACAATTACAAATTGTTTGAAATTGTTTATGACGTTATTTGTTTTTGTTACGTAAAAATTATCATTAACGTCACAAATGATTTATTACACTATTAAAACAACAGAATTAATTTGTTATTTAATCATGGATTCTGAACAAGCAATGTTATCTTTGATATGTCAAGCGGGGCTTTATGCAATTTACAAAAAAAAAACAAAGGAAAAGAGAACAAAGGAAGAGGGAATGGTGGATTCGGCCTTGGATTGCAAATAGAAATGAGAAGAGCGCTTTCAATACTCTTGTCAGAGAATTCAAGCAAGATGATCAAGATTCGTTCATGATTTTTTTTCGACTGAATCCAAATCGTTTTGACGAACTTGAGAGGATGATTGCTGAAAAAATCAAGAAGCAAGACACGACCTTTCGAGATAGTATATCCGTGGGTGAGAGATTGGCAATCACTTTGAGATTTTTGGCATCAGGTAAGCTATCTTATGTTTTATGTAACTTTAGGTTATGAGCCTTTTTTTGTCACAAACCGAAAAATTAACGTTTTGTTAACGTCTCGACGTTGTAACGGCAATGTTTAATTATAAGCTACTGGGATAGCTGGGTGCATAAGGGTTGACAAATAAGAATGTTAGGGTTGAACAAAAGAAAACGATTAGGTTTTGATGTTTTTTTATTGACTTTATTTTCAGGAGACAGTTACACTAGTCTCTCCTACTTGTTTCGCGTAGGAAGGTCCACTATTTCTAACATTGTTCCCGAGACATGCCAAGCATTGTACGATGTTCTGAAGGAAACATACTTGAAGGTAATCAGTTTTTTTATAACCAAAAAGCTTGATGTGATATTTCTATCAGTTTTCAGTTAATTTAATCACTTCAAAATGTTATAAAAATCAATGTGATTAAGTTCTTACAATTGCGCATATGCGAGTCCTTGGTCACCGATAATGGCGCTGTTTTGGTACTGCGGTACCCAACTCTGCTGGGGTGGGGACGCTATTCCAAACATCCCTTGAGGTTGGGAATTAATAGGTTGAGGTTGGGAATTAATAGGTTGAGGATTCGAATTCATGATTTGCTGGTTTAGCATTCCCAAATTTGCCTTATAACATATGGTTTCGATTTCAAACTCAGCTATTGCTCGGACTCTAGGGTCTTGAATTTTCCGCAGCTTGTTTCCTATATTCTTAACGAAATCATCAACGTCGTCCTCACGTTTCTCCTTCTGGTTTCGCTGGATAGCATCTACGGCGTTGGACATATTGCTCAAAAATTCTAATTCCTTTTCTTCCACTTTTCTTTTTGGTACCTTGCCTTTTCCTTCCTTGGCTCCACTTGTGGCGTTAGCACTTGCTTTAGCACTAGCCAATGTACTAGCTGGTGCACTAGCCGATGCACAAGCCGGTGCACTAGCTGATGCACTAGCCGATGCACTATCCGGTGCACTAGCCGGTGCACTAGCTGGCGCACTAGCCGATGCACTAGCCGGTGCACTAGCTGATGCACTAGCCAATGTACTAGCCGGTGCACTAGCTGGTGCACTAGCCGATGCATTAGCCGGTGCACTAGCACTTGAACCATCTTGTTGCCCATTTGTTTCTTCCTCATCAGCAACTATCTCGATTGCCAGCTGATCTTGCGATTCCTCCTTGTTTTCAATGGGTGGATCATCATGCTTTTCTTGGCTTGCATTCAGTTCAAAACTCTGAAAAAAATATATTATATACAATAAAACATATCCTTCTCACGCACGCAATTGATGTCATTCTAACGTCAAATTTAAACCCGACGTCGATCAATGTTTCGTCTTCGTTTGAGACGTGAATGTCGGGTTGGACGTTCATTTGACGTCAAGGACGTTTAGCAAGTTAATATAAAATAGGTTTCTATAGTCTATAATATTGTGAATTTATGCTCTATTAATGTTTTTATAATATTTTATCATAGATATATAAATATTCTCTATATATTTTATATGTTTTAGTGTCCGGAAACCGCAACAGAACGGGAGGACGTCGCTCATGTGTTCGAAACCAGATGGAATTTACCAAACTGCATCGGGGCCCTCGATGGAAAACATGTTCAAATAGTCCCTCCCTATAACTCTGGTTCGATATATTTTAATTACAAACACACATTTAGCATAGTTTTGATGGCCCTAGTCGACGCAGAGTATCGATTCAGATATGTCGATATAGGAAGTAATGGACGGGTGTCCGACGGCGGTGTGTTTAGTGGATGTTCGCTATTCCAAGCTTTGGAAACCAAACAAGCTGGAATTCCAGAACCTCGACCGCTACCCGGAGGAGAGGTCCCTACCAACTTCTTCATAGTAGCAGATGAGGCTTTTGCTTTGAAGGAGTACCTCATCAAACCTTACCCCCATCGGAATTGGACGAGGCCGCAACGCATTTACAATTATAGGCTTTCAAGGGCAAGAAGGGTAGTAGAGAATGCATTTGGAATTCTAGCCAACCGGTTTCGTGTTTTTCGGTCTGCTATCCATCTCGAGCCTCACAATGTTGAGCATATTGTACTAGCAGCTTGTGTGCTTCATAATTTCCTTAGGGAAAAGCTAGGAAATTCCTACGTGGACTCGGTTGACAAGGAAATTGGAGAAAACAAGGAGCTAGTTCAAGGATCATGGCGCAGCGGAACACAATTCGAGGAATTGGGATCGAATCCCCCAAGGAATTCCACCGCTCGAGCCAAAGAACTGAGAGATCTTGTATGTTCCTATGTCAATTCTGATGTCGGATCAGTCCCATGGGAGGCGAGCAAAATTTAGAACAGAAATTAAATCTAAATCTTACCATGTTTGACTGAGACGTTCTCTTTTTAACGTGGGGTCCCAAAAATGAACAAGCTTTTAGGAGCCAAGCTTGTTTGAATGTTGGTTGCTTGAGGCCACTTCCACTCGGTTCCGGCTTGCTTAAACGTCCGAATTGAGTCCTTATGGACCGCATCCTAGTGTCGACATCTTTCACTGGAAATTAGAGAAATTATCGTGAATAAATGTTTAAACTGTTGTTTGAGTGTTTGTACTGTCATTCGCAAATATAACCATACAAATTTCTTTTACGTCTCTGGTCGCGACGTTACATCGACGTTGTCGTTAAGAGAACGTCAGCATAAGCAACCATATATACCAAAATTAGAATGTCATGTCGACGTTGTTCGACGTCTTCGTGAGCAAAAATTCATAATCTGATGTGTTGCTTAATCTATAAAATGAATATACAAAACCGCATATCAGACATGCTAATTATTATTAAATAATCTATATTTGATTTAAGAATGAACTAACCTGTTGTACCAAGCCTTTCCGATATCTCTTGTAAAGCATTTTCCCTGTCTGTTCTTTTAGAATAGCTTCTTAACCCTGGGTCAAATAAAGCTGGAACGGTTTTCCAAAATTCGATCAATTCATCCTCTTTTGAAGAAGTCCACACAAAATCCATGACACTTATTTCAAATATCTTATTTGTTCTAAAGATCACGTGAATGTATTCAATGAAACACGAAACAAAATATATTTATGACGTTTACACGCAATAAATAACCTTATTGTAAAACACATCACAATAGCTTATTTGCAATCATCGTAACAATTAAATTATCCTCATAATAGGTTACGCATAGTGACAAATCAATAAAACAGCAAAATACTTAAATAAACTCATGTATTTGATTTTAAAATCATCGCATTTTATGAAAAATATTTTATACATTTCGAAAGCTTACTCAGCAGCATAGATTTCCTTTGAAGTCCTTGCGATGCCGACCTCTGCGATCTAACATGTTGGATCGCAGGAAAATGAATCGCCGACGATCGCCGACTGTCGGCGATGCGTCGCAAGGTATGTCACACTTCTACGATTTTCCTACGATTTAAAATCGCCGATCGATCGCCGATCGATCGGCGATGGATAATCGCATGTCTGACTTAGACTTTACAGACGCTTAGAGTTAAAGTGTTCTCCTGCCTTTTTTCTGAATATCTGGTTCGTATTTATAGTAATCATGGCTCTCATGTCGTCAGTTCACGCATGCGACCCAGTTACACAATTCGCTTAAAAGTGTCATAAGATTCGTTCGGAAAAAGCCCGACCCAGGGCACCTACAGTGGCACATAAGTAAAATTGTGTGTTAAAAAATACATACTCGATATAGGAATTTAAGTATTACCGGGGGTATATTTATTTGATGGTTATACACAGTTAGCATTGAACAGAGTAGTGACAATTGTAAAATGATTAAAAAATGTATTTTGCGTATGGGTTTTCTCACAAATCACAAATTTTCTCACAAATTTGATATCTAAATTAACTATTGTCCGAAAAAGAAAATCTGATATATCATTGTGATATAATATCTGATATATCGTTTGAAACGTTCAATGATCACTTTTTTAAAACGACATCTAACCAGTGAAATATTATAAATGACATAGGTGAGGCCCTTGTTTTTGAAACGCCATCTAACAACTGAAATATTATAAATGACATAAGTGAGCGCCTTGTTGACAAAAACTGTTGAAACACAATCTTACGGTGTTCTCTTTTAAAATCGCCATCTAACAACCAAAATATTATAAATTACATAAATGAGGGCCTTGTTGACACAAACTGTTGAAACGCCATCTTACGGTAGTCTCTTTTAAAAAAACGCCATCTAACAACTAAAATATTATAAATGACAACAATGAGGGCCTTGTTGAAACAAACTGTTCAAACGCCATCTAATGGTGGTCTCTTTTAAAAACGCCATCAATGACATAAACGAGGGTCGCGTTTAAAACACTATCAATCTGAAATATGTAAATAAATATTTATGGAATCATAATTTTATTTTGGCAACTAGCTTTCTATCGACTTAGTCTCACGAATTCAATCTTTATCCGTTGACAATCGATTTTTCAGTATCGATTAATGCCACACGATATATTTCATGTATTTTTACTTTGCTTTAATCAAATAATTAAACTTACTATATACTAAATTACTGTTTGAATTGTAATATACGAAATCCTTTTTATTAAATCAAACAAACAAATCATAACTGACCGATTTTGCATGCCGAAGGACAAGTCTTCGTTCTATACATATAAGATTCAGACTAAATTAAAAGAACGTACCGCATTATAAACAAACTTTTGTAACTTTGCAAAACGTTCATACGACGGTGTTGCGATTGTATTATATCATTTCGTCACCTTGAGCAGGAATGTGCAATTAACGTAAATATTGAAATAAACCTTGTAGCTTTCGGACGAATATGTTGTTCGAATGCGTTAATTAAGTTAAAATAAACGAGAAGGTTAAGTACAAGAATGTGCTTTTTAGAGGGACACCACATGAGCTTTACACGATATAATAATCGAATTCAAATTTTCAGCGCGATTATATATGAATATATAGTTTAATTCGAATTTCTCTTAAATTCAAATTCAAACCATTTTGAGGAAACTGAAGTTTGCCATAAAATACAAATATACAAGACCCTTTTTATATATTTCTATTTGATCTCTATTAAAAATATGATAATTTTTTGCTTGTTTTGTCTTTGCGTAATGGGAAAAGTACTCTTAAGACTGCTTGAAGCGTAAAGTGATAAACCGCTGAGAGTAATATTGATAAATGATAAATATCCCGTTGGGTGCACTCTCCTAAGAAAATTTATTCTGTGAGATTATTGTTAATATATTTGAGTCAGTATTTCAATCGGTCAAGCGGACAAGGAGTTCTCATATTTTTTTGTGAAAGAGAACTGATCATGTTTATATTTTGTATTAAAACTACGTTGAAACTGCCTCTGAGAATGGGATTTTGTAATAGGACATAAAAGAGGATCATTTTGCAATATGAGAAAATTATTAATATCGTTTAGCCAACCAATTTTTAGAAGACAAGGAAACAATCATGTTAACTTTACGGCGACTCGCGTATTTATTCATACAATACAAAGGACAACAACCGGTAAAGTTCTTTATATATTGGATATTTTATTGCATTTTTAACACTGTACAGGATATTATTGTCTGGATAATTTGTTTGTGGTATCCTCCTCACGAAAGCCGGATTACTGTCAAGAAGATTCTGTGGAGAGGTGTGATAATGAAAGACACCGATTATATACATAAAACTGATTTTATAGCTTTACATAAAGGATTCGAAGATATTTCGGTTTTGCTCAATGATCATGTACACATTTATGCGATGGATTCTAGCAGATTTTATTTTGTTCAATTACCAAGTCATATCAAGCCATATGACTCTAGAGCATACCCGTTTCTCAATCAAGGCCTATATACTCATGCCACAAAAGTGTTCGAACTTCCTTTAACACATATGGACGATCTCCTGAAATTACTCGAAACACCAACAAAGCCAAGTACCATATTAATGCACACCGGACGGTGCGGTTCAACTTTGCTATCGAATATTTTCCATGAATCCAAACGTGCATTTTCTATTTGTCATCCTGATATTTTAATCAGCCTCCTGAAATATCATCGCCATGAGATCATCCAACGGAACTTGGACGTGATCATTCAGTGCATATTTCGATTCTTGCTTCGCGATACTATATGGTCAAAAGACGCTGCAGATGTATTTATAAAACCACGTAGCCATTGCGCGATATTGTATTCCGCGATTCTCAAGAACATTCCCTCAATGCGAGTTTTGTTTCTTTATCGAAATGGACTGAAAACGATCAACTCAAAGGAAGCGGTAACCAAACTGGTACGGCCGCGTCTTTATTTCAAATTCCCTGCTCTTATTCGTTTTATATTAAACGAGGATACCGAACGATATTGCTATGATAACGTGGATTTAAACAAGCATGTGACCTATTCAGAATTTACCATAATTGTCGCCCACTGGGCTTCGAAAATGAAGCTATTTATGGAACTATCAAGTATTGTTGAAACATCAAGAATCAAAGCCACGACATATGAAGATATTGTATCGGGAAGAGAAAAATGTATAGCATCCATATTCGCGTTCTGCAAACTCGATCCGGAAGCGGCGAATCTTGGGGTCAAAGCCCTCGGTTATCACTCGCAAACAGGGGTTTTCACCGTTCGAAAACATCTACATACTGTCTATAGCGGCGAGAATAGAATTCATGCCGATGTTATTTGTGATTCGCTTAATGTGCCGAGATTGGATGAGTGCGTTCGCTTTCCTGTATGTTTGCGTTATGATTATCATTAAAATACATGTGAGGTTTTGTAATACCTTGTATTATCGTTCACATTGTTTATGTTTACATTGGTAACTGTTGGTGAATTATATATTAGTCGGTTTATAAAGCAGGTGTTTTTGGGAGGTTTATTATATGTATTTGGGATATTTGGGCAGGTGCCGGATGTGACGTCATCGCGGCCGGCGTACTGCGTTACGTTGCCAACGTCATAGTTGGACCTTTGAATGCTGTGGAATAAATACGTAAATTTAGAATTAGTGTTTCTATTTGCGTGTTTCCTACAGTTAAGGGTCCAATCATAGCCAAAATAATATATACAAATACATACAAAATACAGTTAACGATTATCATCACATTGGTGGCAGCAATTGGGCTTTGCTGGCTCAATTTTTAAGTGATTTAAATGCGGATTTCGGGTTCGTATGTTTAGAAATTATGTTGATTGTGATCTTGAGAGGGGTCTGAGGTTGAGGTCTCGGGTCTTGGCTTCACCCTTCTCTGGACAAAGGGCAAATTTGGAGGTTCAACAACCTTCAACATTGGCTGTTTCTAATGGTCAATG
>LQRL01138672.1:0-12475 GCA_001703475.1 Hydroides elegans | reverse complement strand
TTAAAGAATTTAAAGGCGATTGTTCGTTTTAATACACGGGCTCTTATGGAGGCGGAAGCAATCACTAGTTGATCGCCATCTTGTGTGAAACCCTGCATCGAAGTACATGTCTATGTGATCACATAGTAGTGGGTTTGCAAGGAATGTTTTGATATGTGTTTTTAAGGCCAAAACACCTTACGCGTAGAACTAGGGGCCTATAGATTGATTGATTGATAGCTTTTATTTGCGATTCGCCATAAAAATAGTACAATAGTAATACAATAAAAACAAGAGTAAATACAATTAAGTTTTGTAAACAATTAAATACTGCAATATACGCATAATATGTATAGAAAATCAATTTCAATATAAGCAATAATACTAGAAGTATGAGTAATAACACTTGCATATGGCGTGATCACAAAAAGGATTGCACCAGAAAGTCTGTATCAAACTGACTTATTTCCATGGTGGTCCTTGAAGAGTTGGAATGTTCGTCCTTGAAGAGTTGGAATGTTCGTCTGTCGGGCCATCTGCCCTTCATTACATTCTTGTACGTACTAGAACTTTTTAACGGAAGGTCATACATACTTGGTAATGATGAAAGGAAAGGTCTTGGAGTGTAGCTGTACCATTCGACAGTTTCGACCGAATTTGATCAAAGTTCGGTTGCTAATTTGACCAAAAAAGCCAAACATAGAGGTTTTGCATATCATGAGCTTTTACGGGCTACAGGGGTAGACAAAAGTCGGGACTGGACAAAAGTTGAGACTGTTTCGTATTCAGCAGCTCAAACAACCGAAAGAGGCTCATGGTCACTTTGAAATATTAAACCAATGAAAAGAATACGTTGTAAGGACAGTTTCGACCAAATTCTTTTGATGAACATATATACCTTTAGATAATAGAAAGGGTAAAGTTGACTGATGATGAAAATGGGCATCGATTTGTGTAGATGTGCCTTTTGATGGTTTAGGCCAAATTCGTTTGATAAATCGATGAACCTCTAGGTAATAAAAATAATAAAGCCGATATGTGACGAAAATGGGAAGTTGTCAAATCGGCCAAAATAGCCAAAAATATCGGTTTTTCAAGACTTGAGCTTGTACGGGCTAGAATTTTTTAACGGAAAATGATAGACTTGGTTTTAGGCTCAAATGAAAGGTCTTGGTCCGTAGATGTGCCTTTTGACCATTTCGGTCAAAAACACCCGACAGGAAGTTGTCAAATTGGCCAAAAATAGCGTTTTCCATAGAAAATATATTCAAAATCTACAAAAAAAACATACCCCTTCGAGTTTGGGGGCGGTTGGGGCCTCCTCTCGTTTCTCAAATACTTCCTTGATATTTATAAATATAATTTAAATCGTAGGACTCAGGCGAAGATTGAATTTAAGTTTTCGGCATGCGCCATCGGCGCTCCCCCATTTATTCTTACAAATAATGTCTGCATGCATACCGCATTTCATGAAGTTCAAATTGTTGACGGTTTGCATTTTCTATATGTTGATTTCCTGGCGAGTGTAAACCACCCCTGGTGAGTGTAAAATTCAACTCACTCGCAGCCCGGCGATTGTAAAATTGATATTATTTGCATCCCTGTGATTATTGACTTTCAACTTGAGGGCTAAGATTAAATATTCGTATTGGTATTTCAGATGTTCTTAGACTACGTTTTATTCCTGAAAAGACTCGCGATTGAATCCAGTTTGAAAGCACTAGACGAGAATCAGCGAGTTATTTCTCCCGAACACATCGAGCAAGTTACAAAGGTAGCATTTTTGTTTGAAAACTTCTTGTATTTAAGCCTTAATTTACTGGCAAGGCTGAGTTCAGGTCAAGCTCAAATTTCATGATCATAATTATATTTTTTGAACGAATTCATTAAGCCTTTTTGGCAATGCTAATGTAGCTTGATTTAACATTATTTGCAAAATACATTTGCATTCCGATTTTGATTGAATTAATGCATAAATGAAACACAGTAGCCTGCATCTAGGAATATTTAAAATTGTAAACGATGTTGAAAGAAATAAATATGTTATGATGCATATTATTTACAGGCTGTTTTGAAAAGTTGTCGAGGATGAATGAAGACCTAATCGCTGGTGAACCATGACCGATGATGGCGAAAACCTTCGTCGGTTATGGACGGTGCTAATACCCCGAAATCAAAAATATGTGTTCTAGCTATAAACATGCATTTATATGTACTTATTTTATTCTAAGGCCGTTTAATAACCCTTCACTTAAAATTGGGAATATTATTCTTGCATTTAAAGTGTTAAAATAGTATGAATCTGGTTGCCATATTCAGTACTTCTAAACACATAGAAAAACATAATACCGAGTAAAATTCAATGAAAATGAAGTCGTCCATCATATCATGACTCATCACTTAAGTGTGAATAGTATGAGTATATAAGCAAATTACTCTTTGATGTGTCCATGCAATAACTTTATTTGCTGTTTCCTTACATTGTTTAGTTTGACAGATCAATATTCTATGCAAATAGTTATCGATTTGTTATTTACTTGGTAAAAATATATCCGTAGTTAATTAGCCTTCATGTTAGTCGCCGTTAAAGTAAGCTCTGCCATTTTAATTGCCTTGTTTTCGAGGCGTTTGTGTTCAAAAAATATATATGGAATACACACCGATTTTATTAGTATGATTAATACAAATATTTTTTTTGTAGTAATTTGTGTGGGCTCTGTCAAAGATCATACTGTACATAAATTCACATAATTATTTTGAATATTTAATATTTTGTATTAGATGACTGTAAAACAGTAATTGTTATTATGTATGTGCGTATAGACTGAAGTGAGTTCGAATGAGTATGTTTATAACTCATGAGAAATAAATAACATATATAACATATTTTAGCATTTTTATTTTGATCTTAATCGTCACTTTTATAAAACATTTACAGCTTATCGATAAATAACAATGTCATAAAGAAATGCTTACTTTATTTTGAATTGTTAAGTTTCAGGGCTTTTATACATGTATAAGTATTTATAATGAATCAAAGCTTATATTCTAATGTAAATACAGTAATTTAACTAAAACAGGTATCACAAAGTTAGACATGTACCAAACCATATGTACTACGGAAATCACCAAAGTTACACCTACAATACAAACAAGAACATGTGCCTATATTCTTACAAAATTATAAGAATTGAACAAAACATCAAATAAAACCTATAAGATCTTAAAATATTTATTTTAATACACTAAACATATATCTATCTAAACATATATCTTTTAAATGAAAAGATTCCTTCTTATACTTATAAAACGATTATATTTATCATCACTCTTACATAAAGAAGACTAGACATTCTTAAGCACTATTTTAGAAAGAACAAAAACATATTTTTGATTCGAAAATCTGAAAACATCTTATGTTTTCTTTAAATAATACCAATCAAGGTTGTAATGATATATCCCCCTTTATAAATCAGATATTGAAACATGATTATTGAGCGTGTTTTGATTGGAATATTTATAGCGCGTCTAGCTCATAATAACAAACTTTAACCTAAGCAAAGCTTAAACCACGTTGCATCTTATACATTAATTATTGGACAGAATATCAGTTTATATAACGTTGATAATCACGGTATCGAAGCTACACCAAACAAAATAAATAATTGGATTAAATAACTGGATTATCAGATATAATTGTTGAACTTGATTTTTAAACTCATGAAACATTTGAAGAATTGACAAGATTCACTGCAATATATACGATCCCAATCTAATATAAAGGGCCTTCAGTTATTATGCCATTCACTATCTCATTAACCGTTGCAATCGTAAAACAATAATTGGATGATCTGAACATAACATGTCTCATGCTAAATATTCTATTTTTATGGATCTTGAAAAATCAGATGTTACATCGTACACTTTTCGGGAGTTCAGGTAAAAGAGATTCAATTGTGTTGCTTATCCCGATGGCCCCATCACATATAACAAACCACTAGTTGTTTTGCTCAACATCCTACGATCCCTGGAGCATGACACATATTCCATAGGCTAATAAACTACGACACCCCCCAAAACAAAGATATTTTTACCAAGTATACCTAGAGTTCACTGGAATCATGATACTTATCCCATAGTCAAAATGCTCGTGAAATCCCCAATACCCAGATGATATCAAATTCATCCCTTCTTAGAGTTCACTAGAATCATTATACCCATCCCATATATAAATAGACTATCAAATCCCCCAAACCCAGATCAAGTTCCTCATCCCCTTCCTACAGCTCACTGGGATCATGATACTTATCACTCAGCTGCAGCCCATAGTCCGTCGCCGCACTGCCCACCCACAACTCGAACTGCTCCAAAATCTCCTCGCGACTCAACTTCCCGTCGCCATCTTGGTCCGTTTCCTCTAGCAGGTGCTCGGCTTCGTCTTCGGCCGTCTCCATGTGGTCCGGAAGTACCCACGCCTTGATCTCCTTCCGGTCCAACTTGCCGTCCTCGTTGACGTCGAACGCGATGAAGTTTTCCTTCTCGACTAGCTCGTCTTCTTCGTCGTCGATATCTACACGGAAATATTTTTTGCGATTAGCGAACCGAAACAATATTTGTTGTTTATGTCTGAATATGATAAGGTTGTTTATGTCGATTTCTATACGACAATTCAATTAACAAAACTTGAATTGATAAAAATGTAAGTATTGAAATGGTGTAATTTATTATACAACACAACCTTCTATTTGTTAAAGCAAATCGAGCATTTCTTTCAAATGGTTTTTCACACTTTGAACAATGAGGTGCTAGTTATGAGTATTGAACAAACTATTAAGTTTTCTTTCCGACTTTCCGACGAAAACAACAGATATTTCACTTTTCTTCCTAAAAAAACCTTAGGACTCGTTCCTTGTTTGTAATAAGCCCAGGGGTGGAAATAATACTCACCACATTCGCCATGGCGAGTGAAATTTTGATTGGCGAGTGTGAATTTGAAGTCACTCGCCAGCCTAGCGAGTGTAAAACTTACCGTCAAATCATAATTATCCAAAAATTGTTGATTCAATCTTAAGAATTTAAACTATTCTCGAAAAAATGCGGCTTGCGCCTTCGGCGCTCGCTTACTTTTTCTTAGAAATAACGTTGTCCACATACAAACCTAATTAGAGAGCTCATATTTAAGCGGTTTTTCATATTTTCACCTCCTGACTCACTCGCCAGTCTGGCGAGTGTGAAAATTATTTTATTTCCACCCCTGTAAACCTATTTTTATAGTGCTCAGAATCTTATCTTATTTCACAGATTCAACAACCCCCGGCTTTGAATCGGAACAAAAACAGGAAATAATCGCATACAGTTCAAGTTATTCACGAAATCCACAGCTTACCTCCACCCATGTATTCATTCATATCAATGAACCCATCCTTATTAATATCCTGTTCCTCTAGGGCCCGATCGATTTCAATATCGTGCATATAGTCACGTGACCAAGGATGGTAGAAACCGTGGTACTCGGTGAGACTCAACTGGCCATCCCCGTCTCTGTCAGCCGTCTTGAATTTTTCTTTGTCGTCTTCGATCAACTTAAGAGAATGTAAATTTAATATGGATGTAGATTTTTAATTCACATACCTTTTGAGTTCATGGACATGCTTATTTAAGCTTTATCTAGAAATATATGAATTCATATTCGATTGGAATTAGATAAAACACATATCGGGTTCATATGTCAACTTGATTTAGCTTAGATTCGGTAAAAAATACCTATCGCTTACTATCACAGCTGTCTTGACTTATAACAATAAATTTATTATTATTGATGTCGGAGACAGCGCTTCTGATGATTTAAAATTCAAAGATTTATTATAACTTATGAGTTGAAAAGCGATCATAAAAAATTCAAGGCGTTAACTAACGCGACCTACATTGTTTGAAATTATACATTAATTATTATATGTGTATTGCAAGATGTTAAAGATAATTCGAAAGTCAAAGAGCTTATATTCAAACTTTGAATAATATGCAAAAATATACAAATAAAACCAAAGCACAGCGCATACCAAGAATATTAAAGTGTTAATTCATCATGCAAATACATGAACATTGATTTCATCTTAGAATGCCACCAATAAGTATCTAGACCATATTCCCATACCTTTACATAGTGTTGTATTTCTGGTGTCAAATCCTCATGCCATTTGTCAAGTTCTTCCATGCTGTATCCATAGTTGTCTTCGAGATATTCTTTGAGTGTCACGAAACCACTTTTATCCTCATCTTGATCCACAAAGTATTCTTCTGCTTCTTCCTCGTCCAATGATCTGTGGTACGTAATTGTATGAATTTACGAATCTGATAGAAAGCCATTACTAATAAAGACTTTGTCAGCGTATTTCAAATAGAGTTTTACCAAATTCTCACATTAAAATAATATGCGATGTGACTAATATGAAAAAAAAATCACATTTGAGGCCAACACTATCTTTTTGACAACGGTTATTATCATACTGTTATGTGTAATTGACATTAAAGGATAAAGTATGAATTTTTGTGTAACACAATAAAGTTCATTTTCATATGTTTTGCATGCATTAGAATTTATTTTATCGAAATGCGTGTGAATTATATTTACCGATAAGATAATTTACATTATATTGATCCTTGTCCAAAAATGTGATCAACAAAAGGCATTTGGTTTATAAAAATACAAAGTTTGAGAAATGGGCTTTTCTTGAATTAAAAAGTCTATACATGCAGTTTCATTTTTAATATACAATGTAAACAAAGAGCCCGACTCACTTAAACGAGTTGTAGACCCAATCAATAAGTTCTTGTTTGCTTATGATATTGTCATTATCACTGTCCATCTTGTCAATCAAGGCACTCAGTCGCTTTTTCGCTTCCTCGGGTGACAAGTTCTCGTATTCTTCATGTTCAGACCGAGATCCTTTAAAAAATGATTTATTGAAATAAACATGGCATGTATGATGAAGTAAGATATAAGCATAATAAGCGTGCTTTTCCGATTCTCTGTGGCCTTTAAAATAAAACATGAGCTATAAAATCGATATTAATGTCTGACACTAAGAAAAAAGGGGTGCGTTTATCTTTTTCCATAGTGTTGTATGAGAGATGGGAGATCGTTTGTGTATAAAAGTATTTAAATTCAAAGCACTTATTTTCGACTTACCGATAATGGCTTCGTGGTCATATTCCCTATTATGCTCGCCATCTACATCATGCTCCAATCCGATACAAAAACCACAGAGGCCGACCAAAAGAAAGACTATGGTACCTTGGAATCTCATTTTTCTTTGATTTCCTCTAAAAAGGCAAAAATGTTCACAGTTAACTGTTTTTGTATATTACTCATGAGCTCCTTGATTTGTGCCAGGGTAAGAAAATAATTTTCTCAACTTGAAAAGGCTATTTAAAATCATTTGAAAATACCGTATAGGAATTAACTGATATGATTATTAGAGACATAGCGAATCTATATAAATTGCAAGATACATATTACAAATCCCCGCTAAATGTTCAAAATAATATCAAGAGTAATCATAATGCCATGGATAACCGAAGTTGGTTTCTGAATACAGTGAATAGTTGTAACGCCAATTATTACTCTCCTCATTGCCCTACGGGCCCGGTTTGGGTTGTGTGTTTATATGAGGGATTAATTGGGAGTAATTGAATGTTAGCTTGTTAAGTTTAAACAAGATTAAATTCATGCTTAGTTTGGATCCATTTGCACATATTTTTTATGCTCATGTGATATAGTATCCCTCGAGTCTTACGAGTACGTAACCGGCTCGAGTTGCTTCTTAAAAATGAACGATTACATGGTCATTGAGACTCAGACATACCATTTCGATAATTTCTATATATAAGTATATATCCTCAGGTATTATTGAGGACTGACCACAACTTGGGCTTTTATTATGCCTCTGGCTACGAGTGTGATCAGATTTCCATATTGGATCTTGAATTATCGCCCAATAATTTTGCAGCCCACAAATAAATATGCATGATCATGTCATGATAATCAAATCAACTTATATTAAAACGAATGAATAACTGGATTACGTTATTTTACAAACTAACTCTTAATCATTCACTTTGTAAAACAGATTTAAAAATTAAAGTTTGTTTACCAACAAGTCCAATAAATAATTTAAATAAATTTATTTGAAGCTATGCGGAAAAGGAAATACGTGTTATTCCGTGTGGAACTTTCGATATCATTTTTTTTTTTTTTTAACATTAGAGAGTTTGTGCAAATTAGGGAAATCCGCTGGATTTCCCAAATTTAACCAATCACATGGCATGTTACTGGTTTTTTACATCAATCGGACGTCATTTCTGTGAAATTCCCATGTTTGCCCAAACACTCCATTTAAAAAGAAATGGTCGATCTTTCAAAACTAAAAGTATTAATAATATACAAAAAGGATTTACGTGTTTATTTGTTGACCTTTTTATTGAAATTAATTGGAAATATATAACTCTGGCAAACTCATTTTATTAGAGGAGAGTTTGGGCAGATTGTTTCAATTCTATAAAAGTGTGTTTGGAGTTTGTCGATGACACTTTGGAATAAAAATTAAAATAGCATAAACAATAAAATCAAGAAAATTACCTACCTTAGGTGAATCACCAAATATGTGATCGCTCCAAATGCATTTAAGCTTCTTGATTAAAACCCCAAATGGCCTATATAATAATTGTTGCCAAACTGGGTATAATTCAACATTAGTTCTTTTTGCAAAAATCACTCCTTTTCAGTATATCCTATATACATTGTCACGAAGCTAAACAATATGTTAACCAAGTAAAGAAACACAAGCTTGTATTCTGATACTTATATCACAAAAAAAACAATACACGATTCAATCGGGAAACCAATTTAAATCAGTTGAATAAAATCTTATAAAGTATAACAAATACTCTATGTAAAACAGTTGTATGATGTTGAATGCAATTCACACGAAAGGATATCATCACTTATTCATATACTTCTATAACTTCTTCTTAATTATCATTGGCGCTACTTATGTTTTTATTGAAATCTCTTTTTGGCAAACAAGGATAGTTTGCAGAAGATTTGCCATGTACGAAATTTGTTCCTTTTGTCCTTATCAGCATGAGCAAAGGTAAATTGTATGCATACCCTCGGTTCAACTAAAGTCCTGTAGTATATATATATATTTCTCCATTTAGTTTCACATTCGGTGTCAATTCGCTCCGTACCTTCATAAATAATGTAATGGAAGATAATATATTATTTATTATGATGTTGTGTTAAACTAGTTTGAAAACAGTCTAAAATGCTAGGTAAGATACCAACAAGTTTGTTTCGAATAACACTAATCGTGAAAAGGAATTAACAATTTTAACAATATGTCGGTATGATTGCTGGTTTCATCGGCGATAACACGGAAGAAATACCGCTTCTTAAAACAACTGATTCCTTGTTGAAGTGAATTGACCAAATGCAATGACCGAGGCGCTTATCTGTATGCATTTGTCTCCATCTGATGAAGACAGCTGTATATACTCTATGACGATATATCCCATTACTTTGATGTATAACTACATTATCCAACATCAGCAACGCTTCGGGGTTAGAACCACCCAACCATCTTTAGCGAGGGACGTATAATGAGTTTCGAAAGCGTGTTCGACTAGACATTTATGTTTGTTGGCAGTTCAATGCATTTAGCTCGACATCGTTATCGCCTGTAAAGAATTAGTACCATTGTTGTGGGTAAACTTCTATACAAAGAAAACACTATAAATAGGCCAAAATTTCCAAACATATTTGCAAACATTTTGCGTGGAGCGCTTAACAAAGCCAAAAAAAGTATTACTGCATGTCTGCATGTTATTTAGCCATTTGATATAATGTTCGACCAATATGGACATGTGGGACGAGCATGAATCTGAGGATATGATTGTTAAAAGCGATGTTTTATTTTCTTTACACACAATTTCATACATTTCAGAGACTTGATGCTTGTATTTAGTTGATATTAAACTAAAAGCGTTAAAAAAGAAAGTCTCCGCTATATATTTTTATCCTCTCATCAAAATTAAAACATATATGTCTACTATGTTAATATCATAATAAACCTTAATGTCTCCCTTATACATGTGAGAAGGTTGGGTTTTTTGAGTACATTGGTATACAAGTTTTCATAGATCAAGCAACAGTGATATTTTTTTTCAAAAAACTGCAAAATCAACCATGCCATCGTCAATGTCTTGAGACTACAGGCACTATAAAACGTCGACCGACGCTATGTCTAGATATGGTACATGTGTGCTAAGTGGTTGTTTTTTTTTGCAGTTTTTGAAAATGATATTCCTGTTATTCAACGGTATATTGTTCTGATATATAGCGAGTATCGGTAAAGCAAAACTAACCCTAATTATAGATGATATATTGATCTTGGAAAACATGATTTAATATTTTTAATCTGTGATATATTCTTGGTGTTTTTAAATTTATTTAACGGAGACCTTATTTTTTGCCGCTTTTATGTGCTGTGTGATTTGGATATTTATTGTTTTGATTAATATCCTGTTATTTGCACAGCATTCAGTTTGTCAGTTTGTCTGATTTTTTTAAAGGAAGGTGACTTGATTAGGGTTTATTAATTTTTCACAATGAATAGTTTAAGGCACTCAATGACGCATACTTTAGATGCATTATATACACATAAGATATAATCATCACCAATTCTTCTTAATATGCAAATATACACGAAGTGACATGGATATTCACATGACATGTGATAAGCTTTCAACTTGCATATAGTTTTTGGAGACTGTTTTGATATAACTCGGCTGGGGTTTTCTCATGTAACCATTTTCAAGCGAGGTTGAGAAACTATTGGTTCTCCTTAACACCAACCGTACTAAAAACTAAGCTATTACTGTACTAAGCTCCAAGTCCAAATCCGCTTTTTGGGCTGTTTCGCGTGAACGCGCATTAAAAACTGTTGTCTCTATTATTTTCATTCAAAAATGATATTTTCACATAAGGCTTAATTGTTATATTTATGATGAGATATATAGATTAGTTTTAGCATATTTTGATAGTGTATTCAATTTATTTATGGTATATTTGTATCGATCTAGATATTATGTGTTATGGTCTTTGAATTTTGACACTCCACAAGAAAAAGGAATACTGTTAAATAGACCAATATTCGCATACATGCATTAGTAGGAATATATCTAAAGGTTAGATATGTTTCTATGTACTTGTGTGAACGCGCCTTAAAATTGTTGTCTCTATTATTATCATTCAAAAATGATATTTTCACTTAAGGCTTGATTGTTATATTCATGATGAGATATATAGATTGGTTTTAGCTATTGGTTTTAGCATTTTTTTGATAGTGTATTCAATGTATTTATGGTATATTTGTATCGATCTAGATATTATGTGTTATGGTCTTTGAATTTTGACATTCCACAAGAAAAAAAGAATACTGTTAAATAGATCAATATTCACATACATACATTAGTAGGAATATATCTAAAGGTAAGATATGTTTCTATGTACTCAATCAATATTTGATATCTATGTTATGTCATGTCTACGTTATATGTTTTACTTCACCGATATGATAGGTGCCATAAATCACAAATATATTTACGTTGATATCATTTATTCACATATATCTTATTCAATAATGAGCTACACAAAATGCATTTAGATGCATCCCTGGGCGCCAGGGGCGTTGGCACAGATCCAGGGCTTGAGGTTATCTCCGGTGCCGCTGTTGTAGAGACGCGTGTACACGGAGGGGAAGCTTGGGTAGCATCCGTTGATGCCCCATGAGGTCACGCCACGCAGTTCGGGGCTGGTGCCGTGGTTGCAGACAAGTGGGCCACCGCTGTCACCCTAATAAATTACAAAATATGATTTTATGATATCTTACATGAATATAACTCTCCGTATATTGTATTTATTATCTCCAATACATAAAAGATATTGTGATCAAGTAATACATATAAATGGTTCGTATGCTAAAGATAGCAAAACTCCCCTCATTAATGCATGCCATTTTAGTTTGAACACTTGTTAAGCTCCAATAACAAGCGGTTCGCTTTAACCACAAGTTCCGATTTTCCTGTTTACTTTTATGGATTAGATATTTTCAAGGAAAACTCCTGTCGCTCATTGCAATCCCCACAAAGAAAATAGTGAACATCCCATGGCAAGTTTTATATAATCAGGGTCTTATAATGATAGAATATTTTGAACATACGAATAAGATAAGCCTTATAAAAAAAGACATAGTGCTTACATTGCACGATCCCTGCTGGTTGTTCTCATCGACGACACAGATATGCACATCAGCCCTGAAGGACGAGCCCCAGATGGAGGCGCACTCGGCGTTGCTCATGATGTTCATGTCAGCCTCGTTCAACTGGCTGGTGACGGAACCGCCTCCAGCTATAGGATGTAAATAGTATTTAAATA
>LQRL01138667.1:8181-18944 GCA_001703475.1 Hydroides elegans | reverse complement strand
TTTCGTTTATCCGCTTTTTGAGATCATTAATTTCTACCCAAACACTTTCAACATTCGTTTCCATTTCACAGAATTTGTTATCCATTGCATCTAAACGAGAAACGGTATTATTGAGAATAGATTCTATGTCGCTCAATTTATCGAGCTTGATACTTATTGTTTTCTGTGATTTTGCTAGAGAATCAAGCATGCTTAGTTTTTCGTCCTGCTTTTCCAATCTATCCAAAATTTGTTCTAGTGTACTTTTCATTGATTCATTTTCTCAGGAGACAACTCAGAGTATAACCGCTTCTTGGCACGATCGAACGATTTCGATCGACCAGGGGTGACTTTTTGAATGCTTATTGTTGATTCAGACATGTTTTTTCAAATAATGTCATATATTTCGACACCAGTTTATATCATTTTTGTTCAATTTTACAAGTTATAGTTGATGATAGATAAAGGAAAACGTAGAAATAAAAAGTAACAAAAAAAAACGTTTTTGTTCATTTAAAACATACAAAGCGATTTATGATTAGAGACTTTTTGGCCGGAAACTTTTTGGCACATACTGTCACTTTTGGAGACTTTATGGCTGGAAACTTTTTGGCCAGAGACTTTTTGGCTCGAGACTTTTTGGCACATCATGTCACTTTAAGAGACTTTATGGCCGGACACTTTTTGGCCGTAGACTTTTTGGGGTGGATTCGAATCTATCGGTAGCTTTTTAGCATAGTTGTAGTTGTCAAATAGATAAATTGCAATATTTTGTCAAATTGGCCCTAAACTGCTTGATGAATGCCACATTTATGCATTCTAATAAATAAAAACCTCTTTTTGTACTTGTACATGGAAGAAGCACACGTTTGTTGGTTACTCAAGCGTATGATAAATAAAGTCATTGTTAGCAGTCTATAAAAATGCTAGCCTATTTTTGTTCTACAAATATAGTTCCTGGAACATGTCGACATTTTACATTGAACCGGAAACATTTCGATTAGGAAACAAACCGCTACAGCATTTAAAATAGATGCTTTAATGGTGAATATACCTTTCAAATGATTTGGAGAGATCAAACTACAACTTGATCACCCGATAAACCTCGATGGAAAACCATCAAAATCCGATAAAGCATTGTTTGAAATAAAGGGGTGTGCCCAGCCACATGAAACAAAAGGGCATGCCCGATACCCAAAACGAAAAAAAAAATATGTTTGCTTAAAATACTTTTTATTTTATTTATTTGAAATATATAGCGGGTTCTTCCATCGCTAAATAAAACCTATCTTAACAATTTTAAGTTTGAACTAAACTTGATATTTCTCTAAACAGTTAGTACCACCAAAATTGTTTATATAAATTCACTGGGCGGGTCTGATTAATACAATCATTGCAGGATGAATAGATCATATTACTGAAGAGCACTTAACGACTGTTCTCAAAAAGGTGTTCCCACCGAATTCCAGCTGGCTTGGAAAATTTGAGAAAATTCTGTCTGATTTGGAGTTTTAAACAGTTGAAGGAAAAACTGTTTAAATGATGTCTTAATTTGTGTATTATGTTATAACAATAATTATTTCAAAATTGATTAAGATTGCTTGCAATTATCTAAAAAACGGTTATTAATAATATATTATAAGTCATTAAATGCTATTGAACTTTTTCAATTTTCACAAAAAGTGTTCCTTTTCTGTTCCAAACTGACTAGAAAATGAACAACATCCCAGCTGGCTTTAACAACTTTAAACATATTTGTGCACAATTGTAATTTTCGTAAACCATTATATTGTTTATGTTCGTAATTGTAACTTTTTAAGGTGATTAAAACACTTTTTGAAAAAATACGTCGTAGGGTGCCCTTCATTGGGGGCCAGTTGGTGTTGAAAGGGTACAATGCTGGATTCTACAATGAAGACACATTAGGCGATACAAAACAAGTGTTTGTGTCCAATAGGTAAAAATAGGATCCTGTTAATAATAAAAGGCGATCATCAATCAGTAACGTTACTTCAAAGACCTGGAACAATTAGGGCAGTTATTTGTTCAAACAAATAAAGGAAATTTGATAGAAATGTAAACCAAAAATTTTAAACATATGGTTACAAATATCAAACTAAATTTATATGCAATTAAATCATTACTTTTATCAACCATGTGAGACAGCTGATAAAAATGCGTTTCACGAATAACATTTAAACCCTGAACTTGAAACTACATAACCTCCTGCCTACCTTAATATACTGGGTGAAATTCATACATGAGTAATCTTCCATTACAGCTATCATTTTCTAAATTAAATGTATACCAAATAAACAAAAACCTCTAGTTGTCCGATGTCAATATTTACATATAAATAAATAACACTGCCTTAAGCACTCACACAAAAAGGCAATATCACAGCAATGATACATCTATGATTTAGTGTGTCTCTCTTGCAAAGGAATACATCCTGTATTGAACTAGCACTCAGAGGATACACTGCATTTGTTTTTCACTCTTCTCCGCAGATATGAGAACCCTTTTGGGAATAATATATGAGCTGGGGTGACGCTGTTAGCCATGGTACTATAAGGACCAAATTATGTATTGATAGCGGAATAAAATCTGTTCGTAGTGAATGCACATTTTCGTGACACTGTTTTCTTCTGATTGGTTTACATCGGCAAATAAGCTGATTTCCGATTGTCAATAGTTGTCGGAGTCGGTGCTTTTTGGTGATCGCCTTGTCTCGTTACATTCGACACGGCAAAACCCCTATTCCGAATTATATATGTTCGGATGGTTCACATATTCTGTGTTGCTTCAACCCAATGTAGCCTCCGACTGGAAAGAGTTTCGTGCGACTTTTAGAGGAAGTAGTGGCTGGTTTCCGTTTGAAGGTTTAACCGAACGTCGCGAAAGTATGACCAAGGTTGGTCTGAGATTGCGACGAAGCCGCTGGTTAGATTGACGTTGACGCAACGACAAGCGACGTAGTTAACGTGGTTAGAAAGTATCGGATCGAATTAATTTGATATATTCGAAATGTTTAATGACGCTTTATACATAATTGAAGGACTCCGTGCAACATTGTGTTAAGTCTTAAATTGGCATTTTGAGATAAAGGGCATTGATTATTTTAAGATTAGTCATTCATATAAACAAAGGCAATTAGTTGCCAAACGATTTAAGTGCCAGGTTCGTGCTTAGTATTGTTTAAGTATATTACATGGATAAGCCATAACTTGACACTTTGCAATACATTTTGGCGAAACCTGCTTAGTCGACTTAACACATTGTTGACGGAGCACTTCAATCAAAACAGTTATGCCACCCAACACACTTCACTGCATGTTGTTGCTCCTCATCCTGCACAAGAGGGTTGCCCTTATTACAATGCAACAATTTATAAATGTGTGTTGACGAGACGTTTTTAAGAGTTGCCCTTTCTATGTGTAGAGGCTGTAAAAATGAATCACTTAGCTACGGCTAAAAGGATATCAGCAAAACCATTGTCATATTTTGTCATATACGATATTATGATAAGTAAGATGCAGTGTTATTGTAGCGGAGCAGCCTGTCGTATTTCGAGCTGAGAGACACATATTACAGAGCATTAGTAATTTCCTTTCTTTTTTTCATTCTTGAGTGTCGTTGCTATTTTGATTTATGTACTCTTTGTGATTTTGAAGAATTGTAAAAATGGTAACAAGAAAAGAGTTTTTTACGTGCCTAAATTAAAACCCTAGTTTTTAGCAAACAATTAAGTCTCAATCTAATCTAATTAAGTACTAAACTCGAAAAATAATACAGTTTCTCGTTAACAATTTTAAAAACACGCGGTGGTCGGATAAAATTTGGAAAACCCATACAGATTTAGATCGAAATAAAATGTCTTGAAATGTGATTAACCATAAATGTTTACGTTAAGAGGTCATATTCAAATAAGATTTTACCAATTCAATTTACCTTCCATAACAAAATGCCGAACAAAATGATATGACACATGTGTACTTAAATTCAATTAATAAAACATCATTTGAAATTAATAGTTATATGAGCATGTGAGTGTTTTCAACTTATCAAACATAAGTATGTCTCATGCGTAAACTTTTAAACTGCAATTTTTAACTATTTTCGACAAATGATTGAGTGAAGTCATGCTTTTGCAAAATTTAATCTAAAATCGGTTCGGCTATGGTTTCATAGGGTTTCAGTACAAACCTGCTCGAATAAGTGTCACATCTTGTCAGCAGTAGAATTATGACAAGTGCTCCAACTTGTTATTGCTTTCACTCTGCTTGCCAATTAATCTGGACATTGTGAATGGGCACCGCAAATAGAACTAAAGTGGTTGGTATTGTTATTCATTATTGTTAATCATTATGTTTTTTAACAATAAATGTCCTTGTACATTATCAAAATTACTTACTATTACCATTATATTTGTGTCTACCTCATCTATAATGATATACATGTATAAGATTCTTCTGATGAATACTTATAATTAATTATAATAGGAATGTAAATCTTTTCCTTGAAGGTTCATATATTCATATGTGTATGTTGATAAAGGTTGAACTATCGAAATATGTTTATTTTGAATGTTTTGCTATAAAAATGACTGGAAATGCTAAACAATTATTACACAAATGTATATTAGCTATTTTTTTTAATCTAGCAGTAAATTTCACCTACACATAAGCTCTCAGATGTCGAAAAGTAATAACTTTATAAAATATAATATCTATTTTTTGCCATTTTCATTACAGCGAAAAGGGTCCTTGTTTTCTTAATGGTATGATGGAAAAGAGAAAAAAAACTATACTACTTATCTCACAATGTGCAACTTGGCATTTGACATTTAAATTGTCGTAAAATTTGTCAGGATCTTTAATATTTAAAATATTTTAAGCAACACTACTTTTGCAGGTCTATTTTCTTACAGAATTCAACAAATGCCTTCACAAAAACGACTTTGGTGGTATGGTATGCCTATCGTAAAAAGGTCATAATTCGAATTTGAAACGAATCAAGCGAAAAGTAACTCCGTCAACTCAAATTTCTCCTCACCAACTCTAAAGCTGATTTTCTCAAAACCCAAAATGTGTACTAAATATGTTTATGCGTTAAACCCTTCAAATGTTTATGTAGATAAACTTGTACACCGCGTAAAACTTGACGCGCAGATATTGACCATTATCCATTTAATCTACCTGTCATTGCCACATTTCTAGAAGAAAATAACGATATAAAATCGATATATACACAGCGAAATATACTCATAATTTCGAAAATCATTCACAGTTTTGCTTCTTCTCTGAACCTCTTTGCTCTCAATTTCTCCTTATATTTCGTTTTCTGTTGGTTTCTCCAAATGGCGAAATTGCAGCATTTGAATATGAAATCGATCATCTCAATCACGGTGATCGCTGAGGCACCAACCCACAGCCCGATGCATCCACCCATGTCCGAGATAAACTGAGCATCCTGCAAAAGTATTTGAAGATAAAAACACACTGTAATTGCTACGTTGATTGCTCTTAAAATATGACTTTAACTTAAAATTTAAAATTTGGAATTGAGGCTTTTGAAACCCTACAATAATTTTTTTGAAACCCTCAAACAATAATTTGTCATACATTTAACAATGTATGATGCATGTGTGACCAGCTTGAAGTAACGAAAATGGTGATAAAACTTATACCATTGAATAAAAAAACAATACAATTAATCACTTACGTCGTCCTTAAATGCGCCGTTATGGTTATCTTACCTCATATAAAGACTGTTGAATGTATTCTTTGTAATTCAAGTCACGGTAGTAGATTTTGAGATTGAGAAAGTTCGAACTATATAAAATAATGCAAAATGCTATGAATCAATATACGAATATATTAATAGAAAGATATGTTTTAGACTAGCTTTGCCTGGACGCTTATATTTCAGGGTATTCTATAACAAAACTCGAACTTATAATAAAAATGCAATTTCGTTAAATTGAAATGCATTAAAATACATTACAACATTGAAATAGAACGTTATGAGATAACGAAGACTATACAACCACCAACCTGAGCATATCAGGTCCGCCCGCTCTCAAAGATTGACAATGATAGTCGTCGACTTCGCACACATAATCGACCAACGTGAACTGAGGAATAAAATATATTACTTTATAAATTGCAATACAATTTAATTGATTCTGTGCAAAAGGAAAACTCTGCCAGTATAGAGACTCTACCTATAAGATATAACTATGGATAAATATATTATTATACGTACCCAGTAACTGCTATCGGGCCAGATACTTTCTGTCGTTAGATATTCGTAGTCGGTACTCCTAAATTGAAACATTGAATCTTACTGTTAGATTGGTTCGTAGAATCTTTAAATAGCGACATGATATAGAAGTTGCAATGACAGCAGGCGAAGATGGATAAACATGCTTAACTCGGTGGCCTTTGGTATAAAATATTAAAGCAAATGAAGGTGCCACTTTTTGAACGTCCCTCTACATCTCGTACTATGCAGGAACTTAATATATGCGCAGAGCAGTCTAATAAGTATTTAAATTATAATATCTATCTTAAATTATTTTTTTATGTAATGATGTTAATATGAGACATAATTATGCGTTGAAGCGACAATTGAAATAAAATCAAACCTGCATGGAGTGTCGCAACCGCATTCTACCTTGTTCCGATCGCTCAAAATTTCCAAATTATTTGCACATATTGATGTATCTAAATTCGAATATGAATTATATAAAAAATGTTAATTACTTTTCAAAATACATGTTTAGAACACATCTGAATAACATGATCTTGCATTAGTACTGTATTACATATATATATAAGCAGATAGCTGTCCCCTCAAAAGCAATAAAAACCCTAAATATAAGCAAACGATATGTTTAGTACAATATCATATATTCATTAATACATATTAAACAAATATATTCATTAATTTACCTTCATCATCATAGCAACTCGGTAATCTTTCCAAATCATCCTCATTGTAATTCTCAAAATGATCCATTCGTACACATCTACAGTTGCGAGCTATTGTCCTATCGAGACAAGTCCTCGTACAAGCCTGGTTGAATGGAACATGTTAAAAAGGCATAGCAATGAGAATTTTGCAATTAAATACATGTAGCAAGGAAACGTTTAACTTAATGAATGCTATCTTTTTGTTTAAGGAAACGGGGCAGGTTATATTTTTGGTCCAGGCGCGGATTTAGAGGGGGACGTATCCGGCGCACGCAGCCCTGTTTGCCCTAATATGTAATAATCCCTTCCGGGTCGGTCTGATACTCTATACTGTTGGCGCCCCCCGGTTCAATTTATTCTTGATCCGCGCCTGTGGTTCGTTTTTGCTTTCACGATTTGCAACTTACATAACTTTGTCTTAAGAGCTATGAACAAATATCGATTGTAAACCTGAACTTAACATATAGCATGAAGCTATTTATCGGCTGGTTAAATAATGAAATGTTGATAAGGTTGATAATAAACGTGGAAACTATAAATGCTTGGATTTAAGCTCTATGCGCATAATACCATATAAACATATAGTCAACAACCATGGAATTGATGAATTAAGGACGTCCCCATACAACGCTTTAAAGAGATTACTAATACGATTTGGGTTAAGTCTAATGATTTAGACTTGACTTTGGTTGCTCGAAAATATTGGTAAACGTATTAACTTAATCCTTTTAATTTATAGATGATAGAAATTCATAAGTATTTGTTAGTGGTCCTCTGTGGCGCAATGGATAGAAGTGGGAACTTTTGTACAAGCATACAAGCGGTCCGGCAGGCCAAATTAGCGGGTTCGGGATCGGATCCACCCACAAGACGGAGTCAACCTGAGGCGGCTTATGGGTGGATTCGATCCCGAACAGCTTTTCGCCTCGTTTCTATGTTTCGTTAAATCATGAATTAAAGAGAGGTTCCCTCTTATTCTTTCACGTTCATGCTTTTGCTTATTTTTAGTTCTTGTTCTGGATAAAAAGCAAAATTCAAAGAGCAAAGAGTAAGGCAGCATAGTAAAAAGCCGCTTCTTATTTTTTTGCTGTTTAGAATAAGTGCATGAATTAAATAAAGAATCCTATGGCAACAACTATGAGAGATTATATGTATTGTATGTTACTTCAGAGAACTCGCCTGGAATAAAACATTGTTATATGTCCCTATGGTCCAGATAAATAATGATTAGATTTTATCTTAATAAATGAACAGATAGACGATGTACATGCTCGATGAGCATAACATACCTCCAGATGAACATTGTTAATGGTGCATTAATGGAATAAATTAAAATCTTGATTTGTAATAAATATTTATGATTTAAACCTACATAAACATGTAAATAGCTTCAAAGATGTTCAAAACTGAATAGAAAGATATTGAATACATTATGTAAAATTATGTTATTAGTACATACAATTATATAATTGGGAAATAAATTCATATAATTGGTGAATAAATTGATGGAATTGGTAAATACCGTTTGTGTGTATTTGAGTCCATGGTAACGGGTAAATGAGCCATCATCATCACAGTTACCAAAATTGCCATCCAATTTCTTCATCGTATACTAGAATGGCACAAATACAAGTATGTATTGTATATGTTTCTCCTTTAAAATGATTTCACAAGTATAAAAAAACCATAGCCTTCAAAGCTAAATGCATCATATCGGGTACCTTTGTTTTCAAGTTACACACAAATTACACTTTAGAAAAAAATGATTTCTGGAAAAAGGAGGTTATGCATTTTATATATTTAATATTGAGTATATTAAAAATAAAAAAAATAAAAAAGCAAAAGTTCAACATGGAATACAAATCTAATTAGATTTTTATTCCTATATTTTAAAGTGATTTTTAATTTTGCATAAGTAATCATTTATAAATGTATCTGCACAATGAATTCATTATTGCATAGCATTACCATAGTAAATCCAGTTAGACTCTGCATACCAGGGGGCGCTGAAATGCCGTTTTCGTAGACATTAGGAAGAGTTTTGACAGGATGCACATAATAACGTACTCCGGTTCCATACGGCATTCCGTTAAGATACTCATCGTTTTCAATAAAGAGTGTAAGGTCTAAACCTGAAAATGAAACATATGGTCTTATGGTTTAATTTTGACAGGTGATTATTCCAATTCTCTGTAAAATTGTGATAATACGGAGGACTGTATATCGTACAATTAAGTTGGAACAGTGTTTAAACACTTGTGTCCATTTTGTAAAGATAATAGAGACCTGTGTCACCATTATGTTCTCAGTGTTTCGTAACATGTTAAAGATATTTTTTTTTCTTTTGATTGAAATATCAATTAAACTGATTGGCATAATTTCAATTTTCCTACCATACGCTGATCCACTCCTCGCAGACTTCAGAGGATTCGATCTGTTCTTGTGGCCGTTGAATGTGTAACAATTGCCGTAGTCGGAACTCTCGTATAACTCAAAATCGCTACGAAAATATAGTTTTGAGACATATAATATCATAGATTTTTTGCGATTATGTTTGCCTATGATAAAGCGAATTTTAACAATATATCATTTTTGTAATGATGAGGAAAGATAAATTATTGGGCTGACAGAAACAGGACAAGAGAGAGAAAGAGAGAGAGAGAGAGAGAGAGAGAGGAGAGAGAGAGAAAAAAAAAAGAAAGAGAGAGATACATGTAGTGGTAGATTGACCTGATAGGAAAACAAGAATGTCATGGAAAAAGATATTGTTATACTAATATTATGAACGAGTATATCAAGCTAAAATGTAATTTGAACTGACTTACTCTGTGGAGCATTCAAGGCCATTGAAAGAGCATGTCAAAATAAAGACGTCCTTTTGATGACCCATTAGAAACCGGGTTTCACTGAAATGAAATAGAACAATCCAAAAGTCATTAAAATTTTCTTGCAATTCATAATTATCTTAAAATAAACACAACGATTCAACAATAATGCAATCAAAACGATGATTTATTAACTTTGTTTTGAGCATTTTGTGTGTCAAATGACTAAATATATTTCAAATATTACCTAGATTCTGCAGTGTATAATCTTTTGAATGTCTGATAATTCTCAAATGTAGATGATGTCTCTCCAGTTCCGAAAGAAGAATCTGAAACAGGTCGCAATTCCTCTCGAGTTGGCTCGTCTCTCTGGTAAAAATATATATGCCAGCTTGTTTGACTAAATCTACCAAATGTACAGGGACAAGATTATGTTGTGAATTTTAAAACATACTACTGGACTCATCATATTTTGGTGCTCCTTGTTCAATTTGTTTTCTGGATCGGTGTCATAAGCTTGACAAACAGCAAAACATATATATTGTTGCTGTCCCTTGACTTTCTTTTTTTTTAAACACTTTTTTTTTGTTTTTATTGCACTTTTAGTATTTTATGTTCCCTTACTTTCGAAAAATTGCAATGTTTAGAGTTGTTTATACTCATTTTGTACGTAATTAATATCATATCTTAATAAAATAAGTGTTCAAGTGTCATAAATTCTAAGTTTAGTCCTAGTTTATATATTTTATCAGTCGAAATCGAAATGACTACCTTCTTTCGTCGCCTTCCAGGTGACCCTGGGCCAGAGTTTTCCTCTGGGATGGATGCAGAATAAAATTGATTCGGCCTACAAATAGAATTTATATGATATAGACCATGTTAAAATATGAAATTATATTCATGATTTTTTATTAATTGATGAATGTCGGTTCCGAGATGACACAGGTTACTCATTCATATCGCATTTCAGGCACGGATTTAA
>LQRL01138659.1:1132-18485 GCA_001703475.1 Hydroides elegans | reverse complement strand
TTTCCTTGCATTTCATCTTCCCTTGGTGTATTCGTAGGCCCTTTTCGTTTTTACATATTTTCCCACATTCACACACTGACGGCCTTTGTTGTTCGTGTGTGACATCAGCAAATTGTTTTGCTTCAAATACCAACCTAATTTGTATTGTTGCTCAAACAACAAAAGCAAAAATGAGTTTATATATTATTACATATTATTACAGTAACACTGCAATAATATGTGATATATAACTATCAAAAGAACAAAGTATAATGAATTGAACCCAATGGGAAGGTTTCAATGCATTAAAAGTACATGAAATTCCATTTTTATTACACAACTTTATTACGCTTACTACAACAAGGTGGTGTTCCTTTTGATGTTATAGAACTAATAAATTTGAAACAATAATGAATTGAACCCAATGGGAAGGTATCAATGCATTAAAAGTACATGAAATTCCATTTTTATTACATAACTTTATTACTCTAACTACAACAAGGTGGTGTTCCTTTTGATGTTATAGAACTAATAAATTTGAAACAATTACTAATGGACATGGGTATCAGATGACATTCATTATCTAAGTATAATTGCTTGTTAATGGATTGAAATGATACATCAATATATGCTCCATATTTAGCCAGAAACAATGTATACTCGTTAAATAGGCATTCTTTCTCATAACAACTGCTGTGGTATATTATCAATTTGAAGTTAATCAATGATATTTACACTTGTCTTCTGGTCAATTTTGCTGCTGGATAAGCTCATTCCGACGCATGGCATGACACCTGCTATGATTGAATCTAATTATTCGCATTCACAACAAAGGTATTTTTCATAATTGCTCCATTGGTTAAATCTTATATATCAACTCAATGTATACAATATGAATAGATTAATTTGGATGTATTTTTTAAAATATTAAAAACAATCGTTCATGAAGTTAATGCTTAAGCTGAGTATAGTCTATTTTCAAACTTATAGAATTTGTAACTTTCACTAGGAAATACGACAAAGGTACGTTTTTTAAACATATTTAGATAACATTGTCTTGTTTGAAATATTTTGGAAGTGGAAGCGTACATTTTATAACTTTTTGAAATACTAAAAATCGTCTTTTGTAGTATATTATTTTACATAATACATGAAGATTTTAGAAAATAAAATAAAAAAAAATAAAATAAAATTTCTATTTCTAGCCGCTTTCGATTTATCAGGGTCGGCCATGGATAACAAATACATTTGTAGCCTCTTAATTATCATTCTGGCGCAACATGACCATACAAACGCACAATGTTATGTCGAACCTAAACCATACAAAATCGTCACAAATACCCAGCTGGTACCGGATAGCTCCAATGATATTGTTGAAATACCGTGTTGCTCGATTATGCAAGCGATATTCACTTGCATGAATGTAAGCGATTGTCATGGAATGAACTATTTTTCAAATGGTCGTTGTCAATTCGTGACCGATTTACTTGACGGCAGCTTAGTCACAACATACAACTCCGTTTCCTTTGCGTGTAGGTTTAAGCACTTTCAATTACATGGTTCAACATTGAGAAATAAATAATGGTGGATAATCATAAAAATGGAACACTGAGAAAATATGATTATTTTGTCAAATGGCTTTATATATTTTGTCAATATGTTAAAGAAAGGAATATGTTTTTGTTTTGTTTTCTTTTATTACAGATCCTTTAATTGGATTCAATGCGAAAATTTCACTGAGTCTCTACAACGTTGAAAACATCGTAGTGGTTTGGGATGTTATAACCGAGAACAGATGGGCACATTTCAATGGAAGTCATTTTTCGTGCCCTTTCTCAGCGGTAACATATCTTGTTTTACGTAATAATGTGCATATTAAGCTGTATATTGTTGACAAATTTCCTCGGGGATCATATATAATTCAGTCAGTGTTGCGGTCAGTTTAGCTATCAGAACAGAATATATAGTAAGGTGTACTTCAGCGAGGCATATAAAGCCATATCAATTAATTTCTACAACAAATACTTATTATGGTAATTATCATAATCAAACTGTTTGTTTAATAGTTACGCAACAGTCTACTTGTAGAAAATAGAATTGACCTATTTGAATACAATATTGAAATATATAAAATGAATATAGCAATAGGGTCCTGTATATCGTTAGATACGCTGGTTAGCATTTTTTTTCACATCCATTTAGTTACAACATCATAATAGTTGACTAATGAAAGTAAGACCAAACAGCAATGGTATGATTTATTTCAGAGATATGAAGTGAAGCTACGTTTTGTAGCTGATACTTCAACATCAATACATGTTCATGTGTTTAAACGTAATGCTGTCACAAATGATCTCATTGATTTGCAATTCTTTGGAGGCGAGTATGACTGTTATTAAAATTCATTTATGTCATTGCTTCTTATAAAAATTATAAAAAGTATAGAGTTGACAAGATAAAACTATGGTACTGTATGGTACTGGTTGATTATGTGAAATAATTGTATTATCAATATAACAACTATCAATGAATAAGTGGACGATTTGATCAAAACCATTTATAATTTGTAACTACAGATCATTTGCCAGATAAATTGGTTTGAAAACTTGTTTAAGGCAATTTTTTATCTAATCCATCAATTTTCAAACTGTGTAGGTTATTACGTGTCACAGTCCTGGAGTGGAGTGGTTGAGTGTACAAGCGAGGAACAGATCTGGATCAAAACTAGTGGAACACACCACGCTGCCCGTGATGTCTTAGCTGGCAGCACATTTAGTGTATTTACACATGAATAGATCTTACTTATGCATACACAAATGTGAGAATGCCGTTTATTGATGACATGTATGCTATGTAGTTAATACGTGTCAATCCTAATACATTGAGGTACTTAGAGGAACAACTAAGAGGTACTTAGAGGAACGACATTTTATCATTTGGTACGTGCACATGTATAAACGTTTATAGCCTGACATTCAAAATGTCTATTTTTTTAATTAACGGCTGTATGTATTAATTTGTAAGCTTGATAGGATGCATTGGATGTATTCTTGTTGATGTTAATAGAAAGTGTTTTTTAATACACTTCAACCAATTAACATTAAATAGTTCATATTATTATTACGCAAATCCATAGCAAAAGGCTAGTATTTCTGAATTAATATGTAATGTATATGGTCATATCAGCATATATTCATTTCACTACTATTTTGTAAATAATTGCTTTAAATGGTTTATTATAAAATTTGAATCAATGCATTGAACCAAACATCACTCAGTTTAAAGCTTTGAAATACATCATTGTAGATATGTTCAAACCTAAGACTCAAATGGAATTATTATATCTATTGATAAATAACTAAAATGCATAATCATATTCTGTAAGCGTGTTGAAAAAAATCGCTTTAAATGCTTTAAAAAATGAAAAGGAGTACAATTGCAAAAAAAACATCAACTCAACCCGGCTGTTTATTCTCACTATAAATCGGTCCTTTTAGTTATTCGGAGTCACCTCAGATGCCTATGATTATTCCACCCCTTTTTTATTTGCGTAGGATTAACTATGCATGTTTTCGGCTGTTTATGCATGAAATCGTATCAAAATTTAGTTTTTTCGCCGTCTTTACACTTTATTTTAAAATGGTTGCCACATTGCTTTTTAAATAAAATTTAGATATGATAGAATTTAAAATAAGCTGATTCTAATGATGGTAGTCATATACCCCTCCATCTCAATTTATTATCAATCCATGGCCTCAACATAAGGCTTATTTCTTAAAAATTACAATTCCCATTGAATAAACATATTTATTCTTATGGAATCGCTTTGGCAAATGGTAATTTTAATTTGCACTTATATTAATCAAGGTAACATCGAAAGATGATAAAAGGAAGGGTATTTTAAAGAGGATAATGCCAGTTTGATTGAGACTATTCTTAATGTCGACATAGTCGCAGTAAACGGCTTAATATCATAACATAACACCAACATGAAACGAGTATATTTGTTTGAACTCACCATATGGACATCTTATTGAACGAATTGCAATTAATTTGTTCGCATTGATCATTTTGTCTTGTGTGCATGTAGTTCGATTACTAGAAAAACATGTAAAATACAATTTGAAATGTGTATAGACAGTCAAAGAGGAATTTTCTTATAATAACAAGCCCAATTTCACATAATTTGTGATAAGATTAAGGAGATCATTCAAATAAAGTAATTCTTTAAGACTTTGATCAAATGAATATAAGTCACAACTTATGTACAAAATGTACTTTTCATGATATTAACTGATCCGTTTCTAGCTAAAACATTCAAAATCATAAGTATTCCGAATTAACCTACATAAAGAAGGACGAGTTTTGAAAAACACAATGCAGTATCGTGATAAAGTCGAATAAACGCTGAATCCAACAAAATAATAATTATTCATATTTCTCTCGATTAACCATTATTAAAGTTAAATTTAAATATCGGAACATCTAAAATTTCATAAGTTAATTATGTCATATTTGTGTTATGTTCTAGGCTGCTTTTATGCATTAATCGAGATGGAGGGGGGTTAGTGATGAAAGAACATTTGGTGATGAAAGAACATTTGGAAAATATCATTGCAGAAAGAATTTTTTTAAAACTAATGTTACAACATGTTTTAAAATGCGTGTAAAGCTGTCAAGATTGTGGAAAAATACACGTTTTTATAGCATAATTCTCCGGATTACAAGCTTATGTAAATAAAGACTCCGGACCAAATTGGGTTGTGATGAACAATAGACTAGTTGGCATCAAAAAACTAAGTGGGCCGCTCTAAACAGCCGTGTCAAGTGCAACATAAATGTTCTTGATTCATTAAACGACTTATAATGTTGAAAGTTAGATACTGATACATCAAATATAATAATTTTGCCATTACATGTGCTGTGTTCCATACATATTTGAATGCCTAACTAAAAATGTATATTATAAGCAATATGGATCCCATTACTTTATTAAATATATATTTAACATCAGGCTAATAGAACGTTATGCAATTTTAAGCATATTTGATCACATAAGGTGCGTTGCTGACACGTAGAATTATGTCATTTAGGTTTATAGCTAATTTTAGCATTGCAACATTAAATTATTGCAACATTAATTTATCATGTTATTCATTAGAAGTATCAATACATTTGTCACCTGATTGTACAAGTTTGTATCTAATATTAATTACCATATGTCTTCCAAACTAAGTTGATATATCATACTTTTGTTCATGGTCATTGTCGGTAAAGCATATCGGCTGGGTTGATTAAAAGAAGTACTCAAGACAAAAGCATATTTGAAGTTGAGTCACAATAACTTTCAATGCTAAATGTACACAGATGAGACAAGCAAATAATAATCTACACTCTATATTTAAACACTCTATATTTAAGTGTTGATATTATAATTCAAAATACTGTTTATGTATAAGGAATTATATGGAGTTTAAATAATAAAAGATAAATAAAGTGAAAGACCTCAATGATGAGACAAATATATGATACGAACTGCGAAGTATAAAATGGCATGAGAGAAAGTGAAAAAGCTGGGCTATCTATGCGCGTATGGTACAGAATAACAACACGATATCCATGGGTTAAACAAAAAGAATACACTTCCAAATATATTATTCATGATTAGTGCATTATATTGTTGATAAATATTATTCTTAAACAGTATGAACCGATTAAAACAATCATTATGTTATAGCAAAAAACAAACATACATTCTGTTTCTCACTATTGGGCAATAGATCATTTTCAAACAAATATATTCGTGAATTACTTATTTCTAGATTACCATAGAAAATGTAGGTGTCAATATAGAAGGATTATTTAAGGTTAAAAAGTATACATATTGAGAAACTGTTAAGACATCTGCAACATTTCTATTATAAACTAGATATTCATATATATGAAGCGCTATACTGAGAATAAGACACAAACAAGCTAAGAAGATAAGCTAAGATTCTTTGAGTAAAAGATATATAAAAATATGATACCTGGAGTACTGATTGTCTATGCTAACCAGTCTAAGGGGTGAACATAAAAAAAAACAAATAAAAACAATAAACTACGCTTATTTCATATTTTCATAGCGTCGCAGGACCTTCTTCTAAAGAAGCTAAATGTACAAATAAATGCTGAATTCGCTGCCTGCAATGAGATCACGTGCATGAACGCCAGCGCCGCTACTCCTGAGCCAGATTCGCTCTTCGTTCGTGCACTCGACGACGCTGTGCCATGGCAACCAACCGCCACTCATGCCAACGCTCTATTGAGAAATGGAATTAAATGCAATTTTATGTTTCGTTGATTTTTTTACAAGAGAAATATGAATATTATGACAGAGTGAACAGAAATCTAATGGCCAAGAACATATTCAATTTTCTTCAAGTTATATTGTGCAAAATACGTGTTTTAATTTAAAAGCATTTATAAAGCATAACTCTAATAAATATCGTCGAAATAGTTATTCTAACATACATTGTACAATAGAAGTTCAACACAAACTGAAACATATTTGTCAGCATAAACATTTTTAGAAAGTTATACCAAAATTTTAGTTAATCATCAATTCACATGCGTCAGTAGTCATCAGATGATCCAATAGAATTGGGTCTCTTTATACAATAACCGATAAAATCTATTCAAACATGTAATCAAATTATATGTATATGTGTTATTAAATTTATATAAAGAGATCCCGATATAATTTTACCCCAAAATACGCCAGATTTGAGAAGGCTCCTGTAACATAGTTTTGTCTGTTAACATGAACAACCATAGACGTTAAGGGTTCGATCTTAAACAGAAGATTTTTTTCGTATCTCTGAAAAAGAAGAATATAGATTCATTGTGTAATTACTATAATGTGGCACGGGATTATTTAAACTGTAATAATATTTTTCTCAATTATTCTATTCTTTTCAAAATATATCAATATGAAACAACTAAGAATTTGTCATGTGTTGCAAAAAAACTAAAATCCAGAGATATGTGTTTAAATTGGTGTATATTTGGGAGCAGTTTGAGAAACTTAGAAAATGTTGCCGATTCTTAAATTGTTGAACTCTTGTAAATTAAACAGAACGTGGCCCCCCTCGGTTCCCTGTCAACAATTCAGCGAGACATACATGTCTTGTTTGACAGTTAACGGGGTGCGTGCAATATTATAAAAATCATCCTTAATATTCTATTTCGACAAAGCGTTGCAGACCATCTAAAAATGAAAATAATCTTGTAATAGACACCCATAGTTAAAATTTGACAAAAGTCATTTTTGATCCTGCTTCACTAAAATAGGATTGTAAACATAACCTTTTTTAGCATCAATCTAAAAATCTTTTATAGATTTTTAGGCTATACAGACAAGAAAAGCCCCTGAAAATCATATGAAATTCATGTGCTCCGGTTGTTTAAGAGAAATACGTTTACAAGAATGCATTCCTGATGGGAATTCAAAAACCTTCATGCAATGAGCGTATGTGATTTACTCATTAGGAATTTATTGACACAAACACATTGTTAAGATAAAAAAGCTCGAAGAAGCTTTCCGTGTGACCAGGCTCTTAACGTCTTTTCCTCTCAAAGAATGTATAATTCATGATATGAATAAAAGAAAACGGGAACGTCCCCATCCGCCCAAATGAGTCGGGTACCTTAGATCTAAGAATATAGCGAACATATCCAAACCGTAGATCTATCTTTTATTATAGCCTAGATCCAGTTTCAAATCAATGTTTGATAGGAATCATTTGTTTGTCATATTTGTTTCTATCAAAGGCCTCAAATAATCAAAACATGCAAGATAGAACATGTGAGGGGACTAACAACGGTTTTACATCAAAACTTTAAACAAAATTGGAATTCTAGGCTAAGTCCAGAGGCACTTTCGGTTGAAATTTAGAGCTTGTACCCATTGCCAGTATTTTAACTACACCAATAAAAATATATGTTTCGCTTTTTAATATGCATACATTTATTATAAGATAATCCCATTTTGTTATATGCTTTCTTTTTTAAATGCAATTTATTCGTGTTGTTTAGCCGTGCCACATTTTAACATCATATTTTTGTTCAAAACATAATATGATCGATAAAAAACACTATTTACTGTTTATCTTTTAAAAATAAACTTCAGGTAAAATTGATGTGGTTCGAACAAATAGAAACATTCGAACCCTATTACGGCCTGCCCACGCAGGAAGGATTTTTCCTGATTTTATTCTCAAACAAAGCGTGTTTTGAATGTACTCTATAAAGCGTTTCGTTGCTTTTTTCTGGTTTCAAATAAGGAAAACTCTGGAAAAACCGTTTTGTCTTAGAGAAAAGCTCACAGAAGCTTCCAGTGTGACCAGACCCTACTGTAACCTTTCCATACCGCCGATATGGGGCAAATGAAAAATGTGCCATCAAAATATCCCCCGTTGTTCTCAATTGTAGTGTCCCAAGGCAAATCCATATTGATGTCATAAAGACTCACGGAAACCTCAGCTCGAAATCCATAACGAGGGACTGAAAAAAGAAAAGCAGTTTAAAATCAATATGAACAATTTGGAAAAAGAAAGGGACATAAACAATATATCTCCACACTTATACCGTGTCACCATTCACCATTCGAAGCTATAGAGGTATCATTTTATTTAGTGAACGCTTTTCAGCTATTGTTGGAATTCACTGGCAATTTATTATTGATTTTTTTAGTTAATTCCTTTTGAAACTAAGCTACATGATAGGTGTGTATATCCTCTTTAGCAATAATTATTAAAATAACAAGGTATATAGATGGTTTTATTGGCATCACGACTATTCTTCACCCATATGCACAATATCTCACTTTTAAATTAGTGAACGATGTTGAAATATGATCAATATAGGGCAAAGTATAAAACGTTTGCGAACTACTATAGTAGTTTAATTTGGTATTCATGATTATAAAGCAGTTCAAAAGGTAAGGTCTGTGTACAAATATGAATGGAGCCCGAATGTAATAGATTTTAAGGTAGATATTCATTTTTAAAAAATGGAATGACTCAATCGTATTATTGATATCTGTTATGTCCTTGATTTTAAAAATATCTTCCAATTACAGCAAAACACATTAACACAAAGTTCTATTGTGTCATTCCTGTTTCGATGCTCCTTCTAGAAATCTAGAAAATCACAATGTTTATATGATCTTATAAAGTTTTGCATGAAGATTCCCCATAGGGTCCAATTCCTGTCTTTCTATTAGAGTCTAAATAGTTGTATCTTTCTAACGAATGTAAAAAATTACTAAATTTATCTAGTATTCAATATGCTGCTTTAACAGGTCGAATTAGGTAAACCCATGTTCAGTATTTTGCACATCATTGTACATATTCTAATATCGTTCACTAATTAAAAAGTGCCATAAAGCGCGCATGAGGCAGGAATGACGTCGTTATCAACAAACGTGCTCAACTTATTCTAAATTTCGGTCAATGTCGTTGAAAAGGACATACACACCTATCATGTTGCTGAGTATTAAAAGGAATTTTCATATATTTTTAATATTAAATCATATTAGATCACAGTCCAGTACTTAAAATCGTTCACTAAATACAAATATCACTCTATTGTTACTAGTGCATACCAGTTTATGATAATTAACCTATTAGATAGATTAATGTGCATCCCATTATTTTGAACATACGAGCAGAGACTCGCGGACATTAGCGAGGGTAGCAGCCGCGATCTCAATATTATATGTCATGGTGCTCTACCTATGAGCTATAGAGGCTCCTTATATAATTCGATTGATATTATATATCGTATCCCTGTTTACTTTCTTTACTTAATTGACATTCACAAAACATCATATAGTGTTTGAAATACTTACAAATAAAAGATGTTGGAACCGCAGCCGAAACCAAAGTACTCGTCAAAAAATATGTCACTAATTGGCAATGTCCGTTTCCTAAATAATTGATTGCATAGCAACCATTTAAATTCGTGCAACTGGTGATTCCTTCTATGCTCGAACGACATGGGATTTCAAATTGTCCCATCATTTGGAGCCATTTGCGTATGCTGTCTAACTTCATACACGTCGTGCTTTTGTAAGTATGGTTGTGCTCTTCCTAATGATATTATTGCAGTTAGAATATGAGTTATATACTGTAGGCAATACCCATCCATTGTTTTTATTCAGGTACCTGTTCAAACAAAATCAAGCTTCTACGTTTTATGAACTAATCGGTACAAAATCAATTTAATTACATCATTTCATTGCTTGTCTAAAATTGACGAAACTCTTTATGGTGCTACCAGGCTGCTCTACGTTATCATCGACATTAATAATACTATGATTTCTTTTAATCTCCGGCAGCCGTAGAAGTTTACCCGACTGTCGCAGCATTAAAATCACAAATGCAGTAATTTTGAACTTATATCATGAAACGATTTATGCTCGTAATTTTTTGTTATAAAAGGGATAAAAAAACTGCCAATTAGATGGTTTTGTTTAAAAACTTATGATATATTTACTCTTTTTTTACCATTAATTCAACATGCATTATACGCAAAGACGTTGATAACAATGCAACTCCTCCAATTAGCAGATTGATATGGCTAAAGGCACTTTGAAATTGTAACTATAATTGGCTTAAATTCGGATTTGTAACAAATGATAAAAACGGGTCCTTTCTTATCTTCTAGCAAAATCACTTTCAACGCTAGAAGTAGCAAAAAAATTAACCGCATCCTTTTCAATTAAAAGGTTATAGGCTTTTAGTCATGGTGTTAAACCGTCGCAACATATTGCTGGGCAGGCTCATTTGAAAAACAAAATTTTGAAGAGAAAAAAAAACAGAATACATTTATTTACCTGATTAGAAATTAAATCAAATTCTTTATTTTGTAAAATGACAGTTATGTAAGTATATTCATGTAAAATTTAGTAAATTTAGTGTGTTAGTAAATAATTTACTATGGTCTCAAATGAAAGTTATGATATGACTCACGTTGCTTAAATCCTAAAACAAAATTATTCTCAATTTAAATGCAAATATAAATGGCATTAAATGAATATCCTTTATATATATTATTTTATTATGCTACCTTACATGGCCCGAGCCACTTCTTTGAAGTCACTTGGTAGCTCAGGCAAATGTGCGACTGTGATTCACGTACATCATTATCATTATTTGGATAGCCTGAATTATTCAGTTCGTTGATGAGTCATTTTACTTGGTGACGTGTAACTTGTGCGGATTTAGAGGGGCGCGATAAGCTCTTTTATATAGATTAATTGGCAACTCCATTCGGTCTTATATTTTAAATCGAGCCACCATCCCCCTAACATATTTTCTGGATCCGTATTTGATGGATGCAGTGAAAAATGCATAATTAGATGTACAAATTTGTGCATCGCTCTATATCACTAGGTAATGAAACGTATATAAAGCATCATTACATATGCTTGCACTTAAGATGCATCTGGACTAACAAACTCAAAACGCAGTGTATTATTTATCAAGTGTACCAAGTAACTCTTGGACTATTTATCGTTGAATAGCACCTCACGAGCTGTTCTATTCAAATGGACACTAAATTTAGGAAATTTTAGCTGACTTGGAAATTTGAAGAAATTACCCATTAGCTTAAGAAAACAACTTTTTGTAAAATTGGTATAATCAGAAAGGATAATTTATTCTTACTCTTATATTTGAAACTAAGTTAAGGTGGTATTACAATGTCTGGAAAAAATATTGTGGTGTGCCCTTATTCAATGATATAGCAAATATAAAAGATAAACATTGGCATCAGAGATGCAAAACCCCCAGCCTATGCAAAATATTCTTTCTTACAACGGGCTTCTCACGTCTTTCTCATAACGTCTTTCTCACGCCGTTGCCCTTACATATTCGTCCACACATGTAGCCCTCACAACGTCACGATATACACGTAGTAATATGTACGCGTAATCTTTCTGTGCTGTACAAACATCCCAAAATATCTCAAATTCGTCTAAGATCACTCCCTCGTAATTTGTACATTTTTGGTTGATCAAACTGAAACCGCGACGTTACACATCTACAATATATTATCCGTCACTGTGTGACGTATCAGAACCCTAGAACAGAGGCTTCATACAAAAATGCCGCGGACAAAGTGCTGTATAAATATCCTAAAATCTCCCAAATTCGTCTAAGTTCAGACCCCCGTAAATTCAACCATTTTTTGATCGATCAAACTGAAATCTCGACGTTGCACGACGTTGCTACAATATATTTTATGTCACTGTGTGAAGTTTGAAAACCCTAGGACAAAGGCTCTGAATCCTAATTTCGTGGACAAACTACTGCATCTCAAATGTTAACAGACGGACAGACGGACGGGCGGAAATGGGCATAGCAATAGCCCATAGCCAAATTGGTTGGCTGGGGGCTAAAAGTATATATACAAGATATACATTTAATCATGGTGCATAACAACTCAAACGAAGTTAGGTTTTATTTAGCCTCTGTCATCTTTTTTAGTTTTAGATTATGCAGATTTTTGTAATTTGTCTAGAAATCTTCTTTGTGCTATAAAGTACCCTGATACTTTTCTTCGTTTTGAATAGGTGCGTCGAGATTTTTCGACATTTTATAGCCCCGTCGTGCGGCCAGGCGCTGTCTTATCATAATTTTATCAGTTGTTTTATTACAAAATATTTTCGTGAATGAAAAAAGAACCGATCGAAAGAGCCGAAAGAGTGCACATCGCGCACGTACAGGTGTATATATCCCGGTCATAAACAATTCATTTCAATTATACACGACCAATCCATAAATTGTTGGTAAAACATGTGCTTGTCATTTAACGCATGTTTAGTCCTATATAACATCCAAATTCACTTGAGATGCAAACTTTAACTTGAGATGCAAACTGTCAACATTTTGACACATATTTCAATTTTATCATAATTTTCCAATCAATAAAATGCATTAAACAATGTCTATTCCCTTAGATATACGCCATCTAGTAGAGTTACGCATGCGTGTAAATGCTCAATGAACTTCCGGCCAAGAAGTCTCGCGCATGGGAACCGGCGCCGCTGCTCTTTAACCAGATTCGCTCGTCGCTCGTGCATTCCACTATGCCGCGCCAAGAAGCCGAGGGTCCGCTGAGCGACTTTTTAAAAATTGATTAATCAATATAATTAAATCATGTAACTTATAATTGGTTCTTTCGTACAACGGGTGTTTTAGTCACAGTCAGTATCGCGTGTCGAATCGTTTATTTGATTAAAGTTTTGCGATGGTATGAAGCGATATTCCCTAAAAGGTTTATGTATTAAAATTCGTTCATAAAATGTAAAAAAAAAAAAACGTATTAAAATTGAAACTGTCGTTTTAGTCTTGAATGAAGAGTTTACACCACAAGCGTAGTCACCAAAACAAGGATATTTAGTTAACGTTTTATATAAATTTTTCGATGAGCATTTATGTCAAGCTTGTGTATTTGTTTTAATACTCACCCCGAAAAATTTGAGATCGGTTCGATTTTCTGTGATATTATTTGTGTTATACACATGTGCATACATAGATGTTCCTGGTTCGATTATAAAAACTACGCTGACCTCATATCTCTGAAAAAAACAGAGATTTTAACGTGTGGAAATCAAAATGAGTTAAAATAATTGTATAACTTAACATGGGTTTCATACAAAAATGTCGCTACATATCTTTTGAGATATTTGCCTTCATTCTTAAGATTTTACTCAACCAAGCATAGATTTTTAACTGCCATAGCGAAAATAACCATTTAGAAACAATATCAATTACAGCTGATATAGTACAGGAGAAATAACTTCCATCGAAATGTCCCCCGATGTTCTCCTTAATTGTATCCCAGAGCAATACGCTGTTGTCCAGATCGTAGATGCTATGGATGACTTCCGCGCTGAATCCGATCCGTGGAACTAAAATAAGAGAAAACTTCAACGAACACACATTTCATTGATTGATTTGTACAACTCTTGTCCGTGGAAGTAAATTAAAGAATCACACAACTTGATCGCAGGGATTTCATATACTAGAGGTTCAATATTCAAGTATCTAACTCACAGAGGATGGCAGTTGAAATCGCAGCTTCATCCACTGTAGCTGCAATCAAATCAGTCATCATTTGACAACGTCCATCTTGGAAATGGTTGATTCCATGACAACCGTTGGTAACCAAGCAAATACCCACTCCTTCCACCTTCGAAACACATGGTATCTCCACCATGGATTGCATATTATTTGGTATCATTTGAGAATTATTTTCTTTGTCATATGTCTGATCGTGTGATTCCGCTTTCACATAAATCAATAAGTATATAATAAATAGTGAGGCACGTGTAAATCTGTTATCATCCATCGAGCTGAATAATCGTTTAAACACATTACTGCACAATTTTGTACGGGTTTGACTATTGATAATTTTGTACATTAAGTGCAATATTTTAACGTATTTTATTCTAAAAGTGGTCTCATCTTTATTTTGATTTATCAATAAATATAATCATCTGGTTCTACAGAGTTAAAATGCTCAAATAAACAAACTGTTCTTGATAGATTGCAGCAAACTCTCAAACTCTCAGCATTTACTCTCTAATTAGAATAACGAGTAATTTACAAAGGGAGTTTACTTTTAAGAGTAAAGTGATATTAAAATGTATATCTATATAATCAGACAATCATTATCCAACAAATTAAGCAGGCGCAAATATTTGCAATAACATTATGTAACATGGTAATTAATTAATCAATGACATTGCATTAAAATAGATTTAAAATATTTGCAATAAGATTACGTAACATGGTAATTATCGAATCGATAACATTGCATAAAATATATTTGTCGAGTGCTATCATGGTTGAAGCTCGAATTGCAACGAATTGCAAGGCATGTCGACCTAGGAGAAAGCCAGAGCGATTTTGTATTATTTAAATTTTCTTTTCTATTTTCAATTAAGACTACGTCTCAGATTCTGCTTCTTCATCTATGCATACGAATATTGCTGATAAGTATAATAATTTTTAACTTGAACTTGTTTTGCTTTTACGGTAAGATGTACAAATGCAAGGTAAAATTAATTTGCCATGCCAATAAAAATTAAATCATTTCATAACAAAGAAGCTGCAAATATTTGCAATTATATTACGAAACATGGATATTAACAAACCAATACATCGCATTGAAATAGAGCAGTCCAGTGCTATCCCGGAAGTAGCTCCAAAAGACATTAAATAGTTAATGATTACGTTTGTTTATTTTAACTCCCACAGTAAACATAATGTATAAATAACCGTTACAGGGCTGTATCTGCAAACTTCAAAAAGTGCGGGAAATCCCGGATCTTTCTCAAAAAACCGCGGGATTTTGAAATTGATGTGTGGGATTTTCAGTTTGACCAAAAAGTTTTATTTTTATATAAATACATCAATTTTTCTGATCTGATTGAAATAGTATAAATACAGGGTGACCATTACCAGTCAGTTTCGAATTTCTGATTTGTCCATAATATGCCTTAACTTTTCCCTAAACCAATATTGATACTGGCCTAAACAAAACTAGTTTTTATATCATCTATGACTTAAGTTAGTCAATACCCGAGCGCCGAAGGCGCGAGCGAAAATTTTATGAGAGCATATTATAATATGCTAACGCCGTAGGCGCGAGCGAAAATTTGTTCGGGGATTTAATACAAATCTAAAATTAGACAAGTAGATCAGTGAAACTGATTAAGTCCTCCGCTACTTCAACAACAGTTGAAAATTGAAAGAAAAAACATAGGAAATCAGATTAGATCATTTACAAAAATCCATCGAAGGATTGTCTCTATCTCCGAACGTCTTTCTCACAACGTCTTTCTCACAACGTTTTTCTCGCAACGTCTTTCTCACAACGTTTTCACATATCGTCATTCATAAAACATCTTTCTCACAACGTATTTCTCAAAACGTCGTTCTCACAACGTCTCTCACAACGTCTTTCTCACAACGTCTTTCTCACAACTTCTTCTCACAACGTTTACCTTACATAATCATAGTCCTCAGAACATAATGATATACGAGTAATCTTTCTAAATGTGCCAAGTCCCAAAAATCATAATTTTGCAAAAAATCGCCAAAATTGCAATTTTTGAGATTTGTTTCAAAAATAATTCGCCGAAGCACAGCTCCAATTTATGCTCTTTCCATGTGCCAAAATCCATCGAGGGATAAGCGAAAACTCGTCCGTACAACCTACCATCAATAATCACGCTAATTCCCCATAATCACCATTTTTCAAAAAAAAATGCCAAAATTACAATTGTTGAGTATTTTCAAAATTAATACGCCTAAGCACAGCTCCAATATATGTTCGTTCCATGTGCCAAAGGAGAACAACATCCATCGAGGGATAAGCGAGAACCCGTCCGTACAAAGTAGTGCACTTAGGTGTCGACAGACAGACAGACGGACAGACGGACATGGTTCATTGGTCTTATAATTCCATCGACGTATAAAAAACTTGAAATTTAGCTCAATTATTTGTTGTAGTGACGGACGGACAGTACTGAATACTATAGTCCTCCGCTTCGCGCTAACGCGGCGGCAGAGGACTAATAACATAAGACCGAACAAACTCACAGATATGGATACAGATAGAGACCGACGATACTAGACATGTCCGGTAAAATCGGGTGGTCCAAAAAGGATACGTTAGTCGCTTTTCACTGCAATACATGCTTTTTAATGCAGTGGGTTAATTCTTATACTCCCAAACAATCAGGGAGTTCATTAAGGCGCATGTTATCAATGAAACTTGGTACTTTTTTACTTTTAGGTCGATTTCAATGTTTTAGGTCGATGTTTTTTTCTCAAAATCCCGCACTTTTCTCTTAAAATGCGGGATAAATCCCGCACCTTTTACTGAAAACTACGGGATTTTTTCTCAAACTGCGGGAATCCGGCAATCCCGCAGGGTAGATACAGCCCTGCCGTTATGTGTATGGCGAAAAAAAAAGATAGATAATTTAAAGATCTGAATTTAGCTGTTACCTTATTGATTATCTAAGACAAACACCATGTGAGAAATCTTCATGTTTCATTGATCAAATTTTCAAAATATGTTCGGAAAGATCTGGGTTTATCATTATAAAATAAGTCCTATATATTATTTATATACCGTCATAATCCAATTATTTAGTATAATGATGCATAAAACTATTGTACTGGCCTGTGCACTATAGTTAAACTGTTTTTCATAACAAATATCCACTCTTCTATGTAAAATAATAATAATCTGGACATAACATTCTAAATTAAGTCTTAACACATTACCATAAGATAAGATAAGATCAGTT
>LQRL01138638.1:3568-25224 GCA_001703475.1 Hydroides elegans | reverse complement strand
CTGAGTGCAAATTTAAATTTGGCGAGTAACTTTCATTTCATACTCGCCAAAATGTTTCCGCCCGAATTTCATACTCGCCATTTTGGCGAGTGACTTTCAGCTCGTACTCGCCAAACGAAATTTTCACTCGCCATGGCGAGTTGGCGAGTGCTTATGTCGAACCCTGCACCAATATTTCAAACTGCGATATTATACTCTATATTACATAATCTTACCACATTTAGCACACTTTGTGTTATATAAAATTATGTATGACCTATTTATCAAGTACAATTCCATCAGATTTCAGTATGCTAACTGGCCATACTTTGACGATCCCGAAGCAAACCGGGAAATGTTGATAAAGGTATATGATATTTCATGACATGTTTTAGTAAATAATTAGATATTGGGTTCCGCACTTTTCAACTTGTGTTCAAACTAAAATTTGAATTCAAATCTTTATTTTTTTGAGAAATAAAATACAAAACTAGATCATTTTAGAAAAAATGTTATATTATTTGAAGTATTTGAATGATATAAGCAAACAGTGGCTATTATTTTTTTTTAGCTTGAGACAGACTATGCATTTGGATACTCCAGTGATGCACAGGCAAAGTCGCACTCAGAAAACGCACCTGTGTTCTATTATGTATATGACTACATGATAGATGATTCCATATTTCCAGACTTCATGGGTAACGCGGTTTTTTTGCATTACAATAAGAATAAATTTGGGGTGTGTTATTTGACTGAAATTGATATAAAATGTAAATCGACTGCTTCTTATTTAACATACCCTTAAAACAATGTGATATTTTGTTTGTATAGAAAAAAGATAAATGTATTTTAAATCCAAAGGAACGTTTCATGGAGTTGAGCTAGTCCTATTGTTTGGGTGGCCGTTTCTCTGGATGGAAGAAAATGAGGCTGCTTTTAATCATTCGCAGGTACGTATATCTTACGAATTAAATATCTAAAAATAAACACTTTAGATAATCGAAAAGCTTGAAAATCGTATGTTAGTTATTGCTTAGCGCAACGACTACAAAATAATGTGATATGATCTTATAAGACAAGGCTTTGAAAAAAATTGACAAGCTTCGTGGTATAAAATTCTCGATTTGAATGTATCAAATAACCATAGAGCACAGTTGTTGATATGAATATGTTGCCATTTAGGCAAACACTTTAAACGCGGGATATTCAGATGATGATAAATTAGTTTCTGATACTTTGGCAACAATGTGGACTAATTTTGCAAAGTACAGGTTAGAATATGAGCATTTCTACTCAGAGACCTATCATCTAATGTGATTATTCCATTAAAAAAATTGATAATATGGCTTGACTTTTTAAATACTATATAAACCCTCAAAACAACAACAAAGTAGAAGGCTCTATATCAAAAAATGTCCTTGTTAGATGCATTAAACCATAATCAATCGTTGATAGATGCATTAAACAACAATCAATCACTATAAAAAGGTAAGGAAAACAAGCTCCATTATTTCATGTTTTGTTTTGTATTGTTTTTCAATAGTAAGCCAACAACACCAGACAGCAACATCGAATTGGCGTGGCCTGAATTTTCAAATGATAATCTGAGTTACGCTTATCTGGTGCGTAATCCCGAAATACGCATAGATTACAGACAGGAATACTACGCGTTCTGGATGTATTACCTCAATTATATTATATATGGAGAGGAATTCTTTCTTGATCAAGGTAATATGATGATAGTTTTGATACTTATCAATAGTATATCCTCATTCATGAGTGACCTTATATTGCGAAAATGATATAAGTTCAAATGCCATCCGATAATGAACAAATTACAAATTATCTTTTAACGGGATATTAAACGGGACTAAAAATTGTGACTGTTTTATTTTCTTTACAGGAGCGGTATTGATGACAGATGCAATAAAGATGTTATGGAACGCGCTTCGTGAAAACTATCAACACTTTGAAGAGAGTCTGCTAGAATTTTATTTTTGAAATTGTTCATAGATTTTTCCATAAGGTCATTCAATTGCTATACTTCATAAATAGTCCCTTTCCAAAATAGAATTACAATGCATGAAAACCCAAGTCAAAGTATATACAAAGAATAAACAATTTTTTTATGCATAACAAGAACATATTTTTAGATACAATTTTTTATCTGATGAAATAAATATAATGAAAAGTCCAAATGCTCTTGTCAAATAGTATTATTATATTACTGGCCAAATTCTGCTGGACCCATATTCTCCACTCCACTTAAGTTTAACCTTATCCTTAAAACCTATGTAAAGGGTGGGGAAAGTCTAAGTTTGAGGTTTAGGTTATAGTGGAGAATATGGGTCATGATAACAATATTTTGACTTTTCATCCTGGCAAACTAAGTAAAACGATTCTGCTTTTATGAATAATAGTCCATCGCATCAAGCTGCACACGAATCTATTTTACACCAAAATGACTCATATTCAGTCCACCTCAATCCACCTTTTTGCCGGGTACTCTCGTATTATAAGACATTCCTGATGTCTCATATGATCTTTATATTTTGTTATTTTGTCGAGGTAGATACCCACTATCTACGGGGAAACTTGTGAATTCCCTATAGAAATAATAATAAAGAAACGCTTGATTGGCTACTACGCTGAATTGAGATACCCCGATAATAAAACAATGCCCGCTCTCACTTTCAGAATCTTAAGAAATATGTATTTTCAAGGGACATATGCATCAAAATGGCTACAAGCATTAGTAGCAGTTATACAAGAATCAGGACTCGTCCCACTCGATGTAGACACTAAAATACAGAAAATGACATTAACGACCTTGACCGAAAAATACTACAAGGACCGACATATTGAAATATGGAGGCGTCGATTGTCAACACTTACCAAATGCGATACTTATTCGTTGTACAAAGTAATTCGTTGTACAAGGGAAATACTTATGAGTATTACCGATTGACTTAGCAACAATATTGCTCAGATATAGAACATCACATCATAAACTTGAAATCGAGAAACTTAGACACGTTAGGTCTATAATTCCTCGGCGTGAACGTAAATGTACGAACTGGAACTTAAATGAAACTGGTCATGAGTACCACCACATTCTAAGCTGTCCAAAATGTGCTACACAACGTTCTTCTTTAATTCCAATGTATTATCATCAACACCTCGATTTTCACAAATTTTTAAATATTATGAGCTCAAAAAGTAAAGCGCTACAGATAAAGCTAGCAAAATACATTTTTAGTACGAATAAATGAGCGAGGTCCCCTCGGGAACCGCATATTTCAAAGAGTCTAATGTTCATTAGTATATTCTTATTAGATTTAAGTAAATTGAAAGATCTCTGTATTTGCGAATTCATTATAAGCTAAAGTTTGTAAATCGTTTATTTGTTGCTCGATTCTTATATTAGTTATTGTAAAAACCCTGTATATATGTCATTGAAGGCAATTTAGTACGTTTAGTAACATTTAGATATAAAGTGCTGGTATACGTAAATATAATGTACAGATAGATGGTTTGCGATTCTGAAATGTATACATATGTATATATTCGTTTACTTAATGTTTTTTGGCGAAATTTGTTTGTTTTCATGTTATTATATACGTAACTATATGCATTATATATTCATATTGTACGAGATAGTACACTGAATAAACTTAACTTTACTTTAGTATAAGAGCATATGTTTCATAGACATGTCTGTGGGTGTCTCTGATTTATTGAAATATCAAATTGACGTCATTTGAATATAAACCTTTGCTACTTCTAACATAGAAATAATGTCACGCGATTGTGAATACGGGCCATAAATGAGGCTTTGTAGTATTATTGAATTTTAGCGAAATAAATGGAGTACGCCATGTCAACAAGAACTATTATCAAGCTTTTTAGCTTATGCGTGGTCTTTATGACTCCTTGTTGGGGTATTATTTTAAACAATGTCGTTATATATTATGTCGACCAGATGTTCACACTTTTCGTTTGATGAATACATTTTCTTAGGAACAAAACTGAGCGATAATTGGGTTTTTTCAATTATTAAACTTCAAGTTGTTTTAAGCAAAGCTGTCATTCAATAAAATAATAACATTGCATGAGACGTAGTTTTAAGTCACAAACACGGGCCTAGGCTCAGTAGAGTTTATCTTCAGAAATGCTCAAAATATGAATCCCATACGAGGTTGCAGACGTTGGGTGGCCCGCTTTTTAGTATGGGTGCTAATAAAGGTTGGTATTGTAAATGAGCCATATCCGACCAGGGAAAATGGCCCAACTGGACTCCGCTTAAGCCCCTTCATAAATATCAATTAAGGGAGCTTGTGTACTTACTCAAGGCTTCAATTTTTCATCAATCGCAGTTATATTTGGCATACAGATTGTACTCGTATGGATGCTAATTAAAGTTGGGATTATAAATGAGCCATATTCGATCAGGGAAAATGGTCCAACTGGACCAATTAAAGGGAGCTTGTGAGCACACTCAAGGCTACAATTCTTCACCAATCTCAAATATATTTGACATGCAGATAGTATGGGTGCTATTAGAGGTTCTTCGCTATTTTAAGCGTTTTTTGTCCTCACTAAGAAATCGCTATCGTGGCTGAGGGCTTTGCATCTCTGATGCTTATGTTAAGGTTAAGTTATTATCTTGTTATCAAATCAATATACATGTAGATCTTATTGACAAACTGTTTTTAGGGGGAAGGCAGTCGATAAAAGTCGTTGAAGAGCCGACTAATTTCGGGTATGTGAAATAAAATTATTAAACCATGTATGTTCTAAAGATAATTCACATTGGTACTTGATGCAATGTTTTGATATATCATTGTATTATTTCTTAAACCATTGTATCATATAGATTGATCAGATCGTGCTCTTGCGTTGACTTTCCAAACATAAATCAAAATTACAGCATGTTTTACAACCTAAACTAATTTATATGTGTTTTGATTAATCGTTAGGATGAATTTTGGCGGTGGAGGAGGTGGTTATAATGACCAGGCCGCGGGTCCATCCGAAAACACCTTGAAGATGCGGGTACCCCCTTCGAACTTCTCCGGCCCACCTCACCTAAAAGTGCTCCAAGGAAAATGCTACACGCTAGTGACAGAGGAGTGAGTCATTAAAAAAAAAATAGGAACTAGTGGGAGCAAATAAGCTACACATTAAATGTGACGTAGTTAATTTATGATTTTAAAACACACAAAGATATTCAAATTAGTCAATAATTTAAAATAAAAACTCTCAGTGTCAACATAGTTTTTTCGGCACAATAGAAGAACTGAACTTAATTTTCTACAAATTTAAAAAATAAAAACCTAAATAAAGCAAAATCTAATTGTCTTTCTTTTGACGTAAGAATATGTTTTACTTACAGTATTTGGCTTTCATAAATTGTTTCAGATACAAGTACGAATTATGTCCATTCTCAAACGTCACTCAACACGAGCAAAGTCTACGATGGAACCCCTACAGCGGTATTCTTGGGTAAGGGATGATCTGATTTCTTGTTCGAAATATGCTAAAGCATTAATGTACAAGCGCAAGACCGTAAAGCGGCCCCCGAAAAATATTTAGAGACTTTAGTGAGAACCGAACCCACGACCCTATGATTACATGTCATTGTGCTCCATTAAAATTTCAATTACACTGCACATGTGCCCTAATATGAACATTGGTATTACTGATAAATCAAATCGAGATTCGCACGGAAAACTATTCAAATACCAAGGTGCCCGCATTCAATGTATTTGGTCACAAAATGTGTAATCATGAAACCATATATAATATATAATTATAAACCATATAATAATGCCTTTTAGATTATATAAAAGCTTTGATGTATTTATCACCTAAATGTGCGCCTTCCATATTTTACAGCGTATGGCAGGAGTGGGAGATCGAAAACAACACCTTCGTTGCTATGGTGATGAGAGAGGGCGATAATTGTGGATCCACACCACGTACCGTCAGGGTGGGTTTATAATTTGCGATGTAGTTCCATCAATAAAATAACAAAGTGATTTATATTTCCACAATGCTCATTGTTTTGTCTGACATCTGTATAGATAACATATGTTGCAATGGCAGAGAAAAGCAAATTGCGAAGCAATTCTACCCGGTACAAAAAAACAAAAAACAAATGGCGGCCCGAGCTAAAAGCGACCGCACCAGTGGTTATATTATTCTCTGCAGCGATTTGTGCATTTGATCAGCTGGTTAGAGAAACGGCGTTATATCCCGTGTCTTATTATTATTCAAAACAACTTATAATAATCATTGTGACTCACTAAATAGAAGTCTATTCCGATAAAAAAAAACCATAATGCTTTCTCTCTAGAAAAACTCTATAAGATAAGTTTCTATATTGTAATCTAATTTTTAAATGATCACAGATATTTTTGAAATGCGGCAACAAAACACACGTCGCCTCGGTGTCCGAGCCCAGTAAATGTCAATACGAGATGGAGCTTTTGACGCCACTAGTATGTCATCCGCACTCTCTCCTAGTGTACCCAACACTTTCCGCTGAGTGGAGGCATCAATGGGATTTGCTGGAGACGCAATATCAACAACAAGAGATAACGTTTCAGGTAAATTGACATGTTGGTATAGATAGAGAAAAGAAGGATAATTATGAAGATTAAGTAGAACTAAATACATTGCTTCAATGATAGGTTTGCATCTAGAATCATTGGGCATAAAATGGGCGATCGAATTTACTTGGGAGGTCAAAGGTGGGGGAAGTAGGAACTCATGTTAAAAGAATGTTCACATAACTTGCTAGCATTTCAACCAAATAAAATTATAGAACATATGACACGAACAATGTTCCGCAGATTTCTCACATAAAACATATATTTATTGACTATGAGTACGTGATCCTATATCATCTTATCAATTTAACTCATCTGAACTTCTCTTTTTTCCCCTCCCTCAATTTTTTGCTACAGGGCTACAGGAAATTTCTACGCCAACAAGTATTCGAACCCTCCGGCCTATGCCTGGCTGAACAACAGAGAATGGCGTTGGCCGAGGAAGCGAAACACGTGGACGAGGTCAAGGCCAAGCACGAACAGGGCGAATTCGAAACGCTCGATCAGTGTACAGATGTAAGTTAGTAGTTTAAAAAAAAAACAGAATGTTGCTTTCTATATTTGTCATAAATTTGTTAAGCAAGTTAATGTCTGTAGTCTTGTTCCGTTCGTAAATTAGGCTAAGCGTGGCGAATTCGAAACGCTCGATCAGTGTACAGATGTAGGTTACTGGTTTCGGACATTTTAAACATAAGTTAATTTTTGTCTTGCTCCATTTTCTGATATATGTCTAGCTTGCCCAGAGCTAAATCGAAACGCTCGATCAGTGTACATCTCAGATCTGTAGCTTACCGGGCTTTCCTAAAATTTGGTTTGAAAAGTCCTTAACACATCGTAAAATAAGAAAAACATGGCTTATTCGAAACGCTCGATCAGTGCACAGGTATTGGTTAACATTGACACAATTAAGACAAAGAACCTTCAAATGGTTTGATTGAACCTTTAATTGCATCTGACCACTCTGAAAGTATATTTGAGTTTTTATGCGAATGAGATCATTACTGAATCATTATATACCACAGATACTTCGTCATTACCTCATTAATGTGCAGTTACTGTTCAGTTTTAAAAAAAATAAAAATGCAGCCACATCAATTTTAATTGTTATTGTGCTTATGAAGTAGGTGATTCGTTATATCATGATACTGTATTTCTTGTTACAGGAACTCAAACGACTAAAGGAAAAAGTAAAGCGATACCAAGATATGCTCGAGCAAAACGGCATCAACCCTGACAACGGTATTTAAACAATGTCTTATCCACATACTCTCGACCTGGCGTCCCCATCCACTATGCGCTAATTGATCTCCCTCATCCCCAATTTCATCTCGACCCTAACTTTAAAATCTTTGGAAACATTTGTGTCGTCTGGGAAAAATGGATTGGATTCTGATTCAATTTATTTCGTCACGTAAAAATTATCGTAATATCCCATGTGCTACCCATTTCCAACCATACCGTTCACTGATCTCTTCGACTAGTTTTGGTATGGTAGTACGCAGTCCTTTTCTCATAGCATTTCAAAAATAAATGACGTAATACTGTATTTAAATTTCCCTGAGATTGGTAAGTACATGTACTTTAAATAACAATAAGACTCGCAACGGATCTATGCATCTTTATGTCATTATTGATATGACCTGTTTCTTTTAGATTTTAATAGTGTCTTGAAATCGCCATTTCTACTTTAATTATGCGTATGATAGATATTTGTATTTTGTACTTTATCTCTATTCCTTATGTTTTCTTCATTTTGTGTTGTCCTCTGATATAAGGACATTGATCTTATATATTCATTCAACGTTCTGTTTGGAATGCTTCACCTATTTACAATTATTGATTTCTAATTTTAACAGACACCGCAGTAGAAGTGTAGGTATTATATATTGTTTAAGGTAGTTTGGGTTTTCGTTCTAGGTGTATTTGACTGTGCATTATCCGGAACTAAACGTTATCAATAATATTTTATAGATATATTAGACCTAGTTGATCCCTACCCCGCGGAATATTTTGTAGAATACATTAGCTTTATGTAAATATATACATCGTATTCATATGGTATCATAATTACATAAAGGCCTTAAAATGTTCTGTGAATTATAAACCCGAAAACTCATATCAGTGCACGAACAAATACCATTATGATATAGGATTGACCCCTCACAACCCTTCTACAGTCAATTTGTTGTGTTCAAATATGCACATATCCAAACCCTTATACAATGTAGATAGACCATAGACCCATTACCGAAAAAAAATCTTGCAATTTTGATTCAACTACTTATATTGTAAAAATGCATGGCATTTTCATACGAAAAAAATAGTAAGAATAAGTGTAGTAATATTCACGAGCGCATAGCTGGTTTTTGTTTTAAATATATGCATGTTGTATATTCGAGTTTTGTGCATTTTGAACAAGCGCTATGATGCGACTGTATTGTATCTTATAGAATTTGGATGGGGTTCGGATCGTGAGAAATTCATCACAACAATGGTTTTAACAAAAAGATCTTGCGTACTCATTTAATGATATCTCTCTTTGATTAATCATTTTCAAGACATGAAGAAATAGTTATCCTAAGACTCTATTGCATGCAATTCGACGGTTGCCTATTTGCATGATTATAGACCTACTAGCTCTCTCAATTCCAAGATATCGCATGAATTTGCATCTCTGATGTAGTCATAGTAATCAAATTACCATCGATTTTAGGTCTTTTCTAGTGTATTTTACTTATTCCATGATATTTAATGTAATTTCAAAAATTGATATTAAAAGTTTTGCATCCCAAGTATAGCAAAGCTTTGAAAGTATGATAGGAATCTCAATTCCCACTATCAGGAAAGAACCTGAATACACAGTCAATATCTCAGGAAAGGAGAATGAATTTCTTGTGTCTTCATTCCCCATGAATACCATAACCAAATTATCTATTAAAAACTGTTTCGCTTATCTAAATTTATTGTCAACAATTTACCTATCTGCATTACCATGGTTACAGGTAAGAAGAATGACTACATGGACATGGACAGTGTAGAGCAAGATGGCCAGGCGGACTACTATGGGCACCATGGTGACTATTATGACTACGCACACGATATGGACCTGTGATCTCAGTTATAAATTATTTTGAGTGATATATGCATAGCTAATGTTAGATATTTAACGCGGACTGTCTCTAACATGTAGGGCTTTATATGTAGCGAAAATAAGAAGATTTTGTTGTAAAAAGCTGTCGCAAATGCAAATAACGAACTCGGCTTATATATTACTTAACATAATTTATTTGCCTGGAGCAAAAACAAAAATATGCGGTGCAGTAAAATATGACGGTGTCTATGTAACAAAACTTTGTTCTTTTACTCAATCACCTTGTGAGGTTGCTATATTCAGTGTATATTATGTGCCTTTTGATGTCAGTAAATGGTGAAAATGACGCTGTCCAATTTGAAACCATATATCTGTGTTCATATTGTTTACGCTAATTATACTGATTGCTCTGTTTGTACTGATTATAATACAAAGTATTAATAATGAAGAAAAACTGTTCTTAGCTGTTTATTTACCCAATCCTTTAACTTTGTAAGCATATTATTTTGTAGATGGATTTCTGGAGATAAAACAAGATTTCCATTGAATAGAAGGAAAGAGAATATATTAAATAAGAAGCTCAATACGTTTAATTTGTACAATATAAGGATTCTTATATGATTAATATTTCTGACGGTTTGTCCACCTTTATGAGACTGTCATACCCAAATATAATGGGTTCACTGTACAATATTACTTGAATCTGGATTGCTAAACCTTTGTGTGCTGAAACATTCCGCCTTGCACGGTTTACAGTATGTTAGTTTTGTTTTATAACAGTCTTAGATGTTTAAGGAAAGTGTCGAATAATATACATGTTGTGTATTTCACTGAGATTTGTAAATATTTGTTTCAAACGATATCATTTTCAAGAAATTCACAATAAAAATTATGCTGGGGAGTCTTTGGTATCTAATATTTTGAGTATCTTAATCATGTAAATTGTATTATAAAATTGTTTGTGCTTGATAAGTTTGTGCAATACTACAAGAATCTGTTTTGAAAATGAGTGTGAAAGTGATGAATGTGTTCTGCTGTGTGGGTTGTAAATTATAAATGTGTGTGAAATGGGAATATAGCATTTTGTTATATATTTTTCTAGGGATGAAACAAAATAAAATACAAAAGACGATTCATCTTATTCTTTTCGATTACTTCAATCCTCTCACAATTGACTGAATAGCTCAAAATGGTACATCTAGTTGAAATTCATAACATACTTAACTTCTCTGAACCAACCACATCAACTTTTAAAGAAAAACTTCAAACCAAAAATTAAAATGTCATAAATGACAATAAATGTTTAATATGTATTTAAAGGATATTTGAGCAGTTCATTTTAATTTAGGACGGTATCAAACTGCCTCTTCTTAAAATGGCTCGATTTTTAAATGAGTTGCTCCGTCGGTATTCGGCAAGCATCGGATCCGTTTCCCCGTCCCTATCTCCATGATCCAGTTCATTCGGAACAGTCTGTGAGCGTTGTAAATCCTGAACAGGTTTGGTTGGAGTGTTCGTAACTAAATGATTTTCGGATGGCACAACAGACTTTACTGAGTTTGAAATGGAGAGTTTAGAGCCAGTTGGACTCTCAATTGTAAACTTTGGTTTTATCTGTATTGCTGTTGCTTTTGTCTTGGGTTCTTTAACTACGTTTCCTTTCCTGTGCTTCATTTCTTTTGGAACATTTCTAAAATTTGGAGTAGTCTCACGTTTCGGTATTTTTGAATGAGTTAGTTTAGCAAAGGTATGAGCCGAATTCAAATCATCTGAATAAGACGCAGTATCCTGATTTTTATGCAAATCTAAAATACCTAAATTCCGTGGTTTTTGCTTTCCAATTTTGGCTTTATATCCAGGATTACCCAATGCTTCAAAAACCATGGAAATCCTTTCCGGATCTATCCTCACGGCGCCTTTTCGTTGTGGACGCGGTGAATATTTTCCCACAGGTGATGGCGGTGCCACATTCGAAAAGTCAACACTCTTCTTTTTCAATTCCTGTTGAAACTGAAGTAACTGTTCGAAATCAGAAGCGTAATCATGACTGTCTAGTTCTAGTTGATTTTGGTGTGGACTAGCGCCATGGAAATTGGGAACGGTCTTTACTTTGCGCAAACATTCGTTTTGAGAGGTATTAACAGAAAAGTTCGCATTATATGGTTTATTGGTAAGCCTTTGAGCTTGGCCTGGTACTGGTGGTAAACCACATTTTCGACACACTGAATGAGCTTCAGTGTTATTCCGTGGTAACCATACTTCATCAGTTGTATCGCTTATATTACCACTTTTGAATTTTTGTGCTTGTTGAGGGATTATAGAAGGGTGATGTGTTTTGACATTTTGTTCGGGTTTAAATACGTCAACATTAGGGTCATGCATCGAAGCATCATTTACAGATGTATCATTTATCGGAGGTTCATTTGCTTTCGCTTTATTGTCTGTCACCGGAATTTCAGTCTCATCTTTCATTTGAACTTCAGGCCCACCATGAGGCAATGTAATAGCCGGTAGCTCAGCACAGTCACTCTCCGTCTCCTCTCCGGAACTATCTCCGGGCGGATCCAAGAAATAACTATCCGCCGTCATAGTAGATATAGTCCTATGTCGCTGTTTATTCCCTAATCCATTCTGCTGCGGTCCACCATTAGAAGGTGGCATATCCACAAAGAAGTCGCCGCATGGGTAGCGCGAGCTGAAGCGTGGAAGGATATGGTTGCCTGGCCAACGTAACCGCGTGCGTAATACGGTGGCGCGCTTTTCGCGCTCTTGTGCCTTTTCCAAACCGTTCATATACAGCGTTACTTCTTGATCAACAAGGTTACTGGGTGATTTGCGAAAGAACAAATATCCAACGAGTAGAAACATCAGTAATACATAAATGATAAGCATTGAAATGATGTAGAACACGTGACCGTTCGATCCCATTAAACCGGAAGGGCTAGCCGTTCCATTTGGAGAGAGACCCGAGGTATTAAACCGGTCTAAAATATAGTCCGGTACTTTTACTGGTTGTATGTGGCCTTCAAGGAGAATCGTTTTGTTGTTCTTGTGATCGTTGAAGACAAAATCCATCACTCCATTGTGTGACATGTTTTTGGCATGCATATGATATGCGAATCAGTTTATTCCAGACAGGGGAAATTAATTTTGAATTTAAATTAAGATTTGTTATAATGTTGCATCCATTGTCACAAGTTTGGCCATGCAATTTCAAATTTTCAGCATTATTTTTTCTATCTCATTTTTAATACCAGTAACTAATAAATAAACTGTAACACGCGGCCCTTACTATTCCATTTTCCGAGTTCTAAGTTTATTACGCTTTAAATATTTTTATCCCAATGATTTGGAGAAACGAATATGTCAAAGCGATTTTGAATTGTTCAAAATCAGTCAGAACACAGTTGAGTGAATCACATTTAAATAACACCATTGACACAAACTAATATCCAGTGTTCATTTAGAAATACAATGTTTAAGATCACACCTATAACTGCTCCCCTCTGAGTTAAATAAATCCCTCGATGAAAGTCCCCCTTTCCTTAACAGGAGATTATCCAGTTATTTAGCAGTACTTCACCTCAAATCTGTCAAAGGCGGTTTCAGATCATGGCATTGTGTATTTCATGGCTTTGTTATAATGTAGATTTCTACATAATTAATATATTACATAACGATTATTTATCCATAAACATAACAATCCAAATATTATTTTAAGCTGTTTTCTTCAAATATGTTTGAGGTGGCTTTAATATAAAATAGTTTATTATTTTATTCACTTACGAGATATTATATTTTACGCGATACTATCAAATAGATTTTTCGACAATTTGTGATACAAGGGCGACATACTATCCTAGAATTTCTAATGATAAGATTAACATGACTTTCATGAAGACAGCGTTCAATTTGGACAATTGTTTAAGATTTTTAACAAATACTTGACAGTAAGATTTTTACACAAACGTATGATTTTCAAACAACTATACTGTCATTTGTTTTAAGGTCACTGTATTACTTTTGTATGTGTTGTTTCTCTGAGGTGATGATCTAAAATCCTTTTCTCAATAGTTAGAACCAACCTAATTGGATCTTATTCTTGCACCAAAATCTTAAATTATTCATTTTTCATTACCAGAGCGTCTGTAAAATATCAGAACAAGGGCAAAATTATATGTCGATCTTTGGCCCATATCTCCTGTGAAATCCCAGTGGGTTACTACCTTGACATAGCCAAAAATATCTTAAGATAATCAACATGATCCCGATGTTCTATTGTTAACCGATTGCCACTTGTTAAGCATGAAAAGGACTCGAAAAACTATGTCAACTTGTTTATAATAGAAACAGTAATGATCAACGTTTAACGTTATGATCGCAGAACATATTGAGCTATTGTTTTGTCAAGAGTCTCAGACTGATTGTCGAAAGGCTAGAAAATCTTGTTACGGCAGTTTACGATTATTGACTGGGAAACATTGGTTTTTATTATTATAGCAGTATGGGACATATCGGTGCTTGAGAAAAGCTTCTTATTTAATTAATGGGTATCTAACAACAACTACACTGTATATAAGAAATATATATATATGTTTGCTCGTTTTAGTTTATTACACATAACACTGAGTACATTTTATCACAGGTTTGCTCACAAATAATCGACTACAAAGAATACAATTTTGAATGAATAATGTTAATTGATACAATACTGTTGTGACCGTATTTATGATCATTTTTCATACATAGGATCTATATTACGCATTGAAGAACTGATTTACCAACCGCGCTCTAATGATTCGGTCTCCAATGATATATTGCAGACTATGTTACCTCTTTCATTTTATTTCATGCTTGAATATTAACACTAGTTTACATCAATTTATTCTACCCGGCTCAGGTGATTGCCCGAAAATAACTTGTATGTCCAAAACATTGATTTTGGTAACTTTCCAAGCACAACAGCCTTTTTCACGGTGTATTCAGAAGCCAAATAATTCCAGTGGCAATTTAATTAACAAGTGTTTGTCCTCAAACACCTTATTGTAATTGATTTTCCACACATATCTGACTATCCTCAAAATAGAAATGTCGGAAAACTTTGTAAATGCATCGCGGTTTTTGCACTTATTCAAAAGGGAACGTAATTCAAAGAATATTTGTCACGTTATGTTTGAACCGGAAGTACTGGGGACTGCATCGTCTTCTGAAAAAAATATATAAACTGATAAATCAAGATATTACATGTATTAAGTATAGACGTCTTTTGTAACACTTCCAAGAGTTACAGTAAAGAAATGTTCGGAATGCATTTGATTTTAAATGAAAACTCAACCATCAGTCAGGCCCCTTAAAAGATAAACATCAGACTCAGCGAAGGAAATCGATAGAAGGGTAAATCTCCAAATTCGTTTTTTTTTTTCTTACTTTTTAGTGTAAAGGAACAGACTAAATATTGTTTCGTGTAACTTCTAGAGTAAAAATAAATATATTCAGTTTATTCTTTCTGGATAATGGTAATAAACAAATAAACATTTCATTCAACATATCATATACTATTCATCAATGGAATACCATATAAGATAAATTTGTCATTACCATTTATTGTTTTCTTTGCTTTCTTTTTGGATTTCAAGAATGGTTCATTCAAAACCTCATGCAGTCGTTTCGCCTGATGTGAAAAATGAAATTGGTTAAAATCACTGCATAATCAAAACATGATAACAAGTCATGTGCACACAAAATCTAACAAAGAAATCAATTGAAGTTCCATTAAATTGTTATCAAAGCCTCCCATGCTAAACAAGTACATGTACTTGTTTTATTCATATTTAATGTCGTTGTTCCGGCTGCTATTACTGGTTAACTAATGAACATACCTTATTAGGACCGAAGCCCGGACATAGTCCCAAATCCTCTTCACTGCGCTTTGCGATCTCTGCGAACGACTGCAATCATGTAAAGAAGCTTCCACAAAATCGTATCATTTTAAAACTAATTGAACATGGAAATTGCCTGTCCTCATTATGACATTCATTCGAACAATTGGATACCAGATTTCAAACACATTTATTAATTATGCGTTCTATGTGCGAACTGGAGGAAATCTACAATATCAAGCAAAGACAAACTCCCGACTGCTTCGGTTAATCAATATACCCGTTCCCACTCCATTCTGAGGTGAAAGTCAGACATTTTTCGTGCGATATTTGAAGTTGCCCGTGACTTGACAGAGAATCGGAGCCAATAAATTTCAAACGTTCCTGCTACTTACGCCAAAGGTCGTTAAGAGAGTGCTGGCGTCCGTTTTGTTCACTTTTCGCGTACTCGTCAAGCAGTCCGTCAACTAAAAACCGAAAGATAATAGAAATTTTTGTTGAAACTAAAGATCGAGACATGGTTAACTCGTGATTGACTGAAATGTTGGTTGTTTATATATATGTTTGAAAAATGATTGTTCATAATAGCCTCATTTATCGAAGAAAACGATTCCGTAGTTAATTAGACAAATCCCTGTTTATTATTTGACAAAGATATTAAGATATCTTTTTTATCTTATCGGCCTGTTTCAAAAATGTATATATTAAAAAACTTTAGATGGTCTTTCAGTAAGAATAACGCTTTATTTCTGTTATTAAAGATGTGTCCATACAACATAGCTGGATTACCTGTGATAGAAAGTTGGATTCTGTTTTCTCCATGATGAGGTCAGGGGGTTTGTGTTCGTACGCTTTGAATGTCTCCAGGTAACGCCCCGCCTCCTCGGCACTGAAACACGTCAATTAATAAATATTTTCAATTATTGAGACACAGCTGAATGAAAGTCGAATAAAGAAGTACTGAATGACCCTATCTTATCTCTGGAACTCGCCAAGTAAGATTGATTCTGCAACAAACTCTATAAAAGCACGATACCAACATATAAACTTTCAAGGAACAAGTATTGATCATATCATTACTTATCGTTTTCGTTTCATTAGCAAGAAGGCACTTCTCTGATCTTGCCATTTCAAAATATATTAAATACCTGAGTGCACCAATTGAAGAAAGACATTTTGCCATATTTAGATTAATTGTCATTATTCTTTTTTTTTTCTGTTATTGCAATCAGCTCCTATTTATCCCATACAGACTGCTCACAATCTTCATCAACCTTCATAGAATTTTAATTGTATATTTTCGGTTCGCATCGAAAAATAATTATTCTTATTCATTTGAACACGCAATGAACATTTTACACGTTAACCTTCTTTTTATTTTTATCAAACAGATGGTGTAAATTATTGCTGAATTCCATTTTTGCAGCAAATTCTATTGTTCATTGGGAAATTGGCTTCTTTGAAATAAATCAATTAAACATAACGCAAAGTAAGAACATCCATCCAACTCATTATAAGATAAACTGAATTAGACTTAAACTACTTAAAAACCAAAACAGAACGAATGTTTTAAATAGGGACTAAGTAATTTATCCTGGTTATAAATTATAATTCGAAAATATAAATATATGATTTGCTTGTGAATAATGTATCACGGTGATTATAAAGAACCAAATCAGTTAATAAAATAAATATTGAATTTATTCCAAGTTCTTATTTTTTCTTCGAATAATTCACCATTATTACAACAATGGGTTGGAAAGATTGGCGAATTTGGAAAGTTCTCAAATGGATATTTTGGGCGATCGGTATGTATCTGGTTATTATGCGAAATTTTCGAGGAGACCCGGAATCTGATCGCAAGGCCAATATTAAGGCATCTCTGGAAATGCTAACGGAACAACTCAAAATGCTTGACGATACGGACGGTAGGTACCAAACCCTTGGCTTGTCCGTTCCTTATGGGGGAGGAGTACCTTTTTAACGTAGAGTTCATACGAATCGTTTAAAAATGCTCACTATTTATATGAGCAAGGAAAATGGTTTAACTCAAGTTTTTATAATTAAATGATTAGATTCGATATTTGGTCAGTGCTTCTTTAATTTGTTTCGCTGTTCGTGATGTTATACCATATTTGTTTTACTTCCTATCTTTGATCATTTAATTTTATTTCGGAAAAGTATGTTTATCTTTTAAGTTACAATTGAATCCGTTTCATTATTCACTAAAGATATGTCAGGCAAATTTCTTTCAGATTCCGACGTTAACATGGCTGTACGACTAGAAAAGCTGAAGGCTCTCAACATTCTCCTCAGCAATATGGATCTATCCGGAATCAAAGCCATAGTGCGAGAAGGGAAACCACCAAATGAGAAAGATGATTTTTACATCAAGGAGGGAGAAGACAGAAAAGAGAAATATATCGATGGTAGGTGGTAACTTGGTGATTTATATATTTCGAAATTATATTAAATCAAGACCAATTAATATAATTTAATAGAATCGAATTACTTTAAGGGTTTATATTCATTTATGTACATAAATAACCATTCCGTAATTAAAAGGCATGTTTGCTTGTAGCGCAATCTTCATTTAAAACACATTTAAATTATGTAGAAAAAAAACACGTTTTCCTTTAACGAAGAATAACAAGTAGCAACAAGAGAAAACACATGAAAGTAATGATTTTCGTATTCTTTTGTGTTTCAGATGATTTATGACAGTGCAACACCATAACAGTAGTCGGAGATTTATTGTTATCTTTTATCTATTTTGATATTTTGCGTAGACTATGTGTGCAATAAATTGGCAATAATCATTACAAATCAATACCGAATTTATTTTTCGTTTTGCTCGTTCTTGAAATTGTTAACGATAAACAAATCATTGAAAGGGTTTTTTTCAAACACAAACCTACCTAAATGCGAGAATGAGAGTTGTGTCAGACATTAAGCAGATTTGGGCCAGCTCTTTCAAAGAGTGATGTGGATCTTTCTGTTCAACAAAAATACATACATATTTAATGTCATTGAATGATTATCAAAAGATAATTATTAAATCACCAAAATCTATTTCGCAAAATAGTCAAAATAGGGGTTAGGAAAAGATGGTCAGTAATTGGTTTCCATTCCATGAATATGTTTGTCAATGGTATCCCAAAGGCATTTAGGTAATATTCAACAATTCACAAAAAGACTTTTTAGCAACTTTTCTTATTAAGCCCCGGATAATTTAAGACAATAAATATAGTATAATGAAAACTTTTTTTCCAAGAATATCATACACATTAATGATGTTGAGATATATACAAAATTCACGACATCGCATTAGACGAGTTGATTTTTTGCATAGAACTTTTTATAACAGTAGTATTTAATATCAATACCTTATTAAATATACAGGTGTTTGAATAATTTAAAAACAAGCTTCTTAATATTAATCTGCGATGAATCACAATGAAACACTCACATCGACTTGGGCGAGAAGAACCCTGAGGTCGTAGCTATGATATTTTAAGTAAATGTTTACATTCGCTTATTTCACTTGACTTCAGCATATACACAGCAATCATGAACAGGACTTTTTCATCATTGAATACAAAGCTTGATACATATCAAGTTGAAATCAAATTAAAAACACTTACGACATCGACTTGAGCAAGAAGCACCCTGAGATCGTAGCTATGACCAAGTCGTTTGAGTCGCTCGTGGATGTACTGCGGGTTCAGGTTATGGTAACGCAGGCTGCAAAATGAAATGAAATGACTTGTATTAAGGACATGCCCATTTTTTGGTTATGTTATATTGATTTTTCCAACTTATTATAATAGTGAGTAATAATCTCTAGTTTGAGAGGCTCAATCTGTGGGTTCAGGTTATGGTAACAGGCTGCAGATCAAATGAAAGCGCTTGTTTATACCGGAAATAAATACATGTATATGTCTTTGGTCAAGTAATATTGAGTTTTTTTCACTTCAGTTACTTTAGCGATTAAACAAAATTGAGTTCATAATTTGCAGTTTTGTGTTTATGTCCTACCCCGGCTTGCAAGCTGCTCTCCAGTTTTTCATTGATCATAAGAAGTCTCAGTGAACGATTTCATACCTTACATTTAGTTTTATCATGTGCATTTCTGCAGATTTAAAAGCAGATTAATGTTTTTTCGTTACCTGAGGAAAAGAGCACATGCTGCTTTGCCGAATTGGTAATCAGCTACGATATCTCCGAATTCCCAGGGCACATTTCGGACGTGCTTTAAAATCGGATTCCCACGCTGAAACAAAAAGAAACCCATAATGCGTTTCTGTCGTTAAACTACGATTCTTAGCATTGATCATATATATCAAGTTGGGAAGTCGATATCTTAATTTCGGGTATCTGGGTTCAGGACAGACTTGATTAAAATTTGATTCCTCTTTGGTACAAGAGAAAAAAACAACAAGATTACCTTCACATTTCAATGGATAGGCGAATAATATTCACTGAGATAAAAACATTTTTACGAATCTACCAACTTAACTCATCACTGATAGAATATTTGTTTATATTTCACCAATGACTGTAAGTTTTATTTTATTTAAATGACCATTTAGAAAATATAGAGAAATAAATACTGAGCAGCAGCAGTACTCTGAGTACCTGAAGGCGGCGGAAGAGTTCATCCGAACCAACGGCAACTTCAGGGGCAGGCGCAAGCCACTGCGCGGCGTAGCAGCGGCGCAAGCCACTGCGCGGCGTAGCAGCGGCGCAAGCCACTGCGCGGCGTAGCAGCTCGTCGATAGTGCAGCCAAGAACAGCTAGGTAGCTGTTCCAGCTGGATATGCTCTCTTGGGATGTCCTTTAGCAAGTGCCCAAGTACTATAAACGCTTATCACTCTCCATGACAGCACACCACAAACAAAGGCCCTCAGTCCCGGGCAAAGAGGGTGCTAAGAATCTCCCGGTCAAACAAACACTAGCTACATGGAATGTGAGAACACTAAATTCAGGGTGACCAGTCTCCAGTCAGTTTCGAATTCCCTGATTTTTCCCTGATTTTCCCTGATTTTTTCCCTGATCCAAATTGTATACTAGTCCTATCTCAGTGTGCGACTTAAGGATTTTGAAGCCGGCGGGCACTGTGCCACCAGGTTCCCAGAAACCGGTGGCCCCACCGAAATTCAGTTGGCCCAATGTTTTTTTAATAAATCATGAATATGTAATCAGGACTGCATTATAAACGAAGTTTGCGCTACAAAAGGACACTCGCGCAAATTTTTAGATTAAACATACAATATTCTTAATTCCGAGCGCCGAAGGCGCGAGCGCAAATTCTAAGGGCAAATGTAACCCCATGTATTCAGATTGAATTCGGTTTATACTTAGGGCTGTGTCGGTTATCTCGGGTAGTCGGGTACCCGAAAATCGCCTCGGGTACCCGAACCCTAACTTCGGTTCAGGGTACCCGAATATTGCAATATGGGAACATTAAAAATATGATTTTTCTGATAAAAATGTTATTTCTAAATGCGTATTTTAATGTTTCAGTAATTGAAAGCATTTCAATTAGATTTTTAAAGTCAGAATTTGTCAAATAAATAAGAATAATTAAACATGATATTTCAGGCTATATATATTTGATGATAAATAACAGCATATATTATAGAGTAAATGTAAACGAGACCCTTATGAAATCTTGTTCTGAGAACTTTGGGTATCGGATCGGATCGGGTATTGACTTCGGGTGTTCGGCGACCAAGTTACCCGAGCCGACACAGCCCTAGTTGATACAAATATGCCATATGCACGGGTGCGAGTCGTATTTGAAACGACACTCGCACAGCCAAAAGGATGACCGCATATGCGACCAATACGGTGCACCTCTGCAATGCAAGTTAGCAAGTAACGTTTAAAGGTTTTTCTCCAAATACAGGAAGATATATTATAGATCTTTATAAAATACTCGCATATAGCATTTTGCAAAAAAAAAAAAAAAAAACGCAAAAACGTCAATGAATTAAGTTTGATCTCCATATGGTTATTGATTCTATTCAAAAGCAGTATGTTGAAAGCACGATGTCCAATTGTTCTTGGTGAAATCATATATTTTTATTC
>LQRL01138628.1:614-10919 GCA_001703475.1 Hydroides elegans | reverse complement strand
ATGAAGCTACAATGAAACATCAGATAAAGATAGTTACATGTTACAAGAAAACAAAACAGTAAAAAATACTTCTCGTTGGTGACTCGGTCGGCCGACTAACCCATTGACCGTGACCGTATCGGGGCTTTCCTTCTTGTCGACACCGGTCTCGTAGGCGTTGATAATCTTGCCTGGTTTCTCGCCAAGGCCCAGTTTCGTGATGATGTCGTCTGAAATTTAGAAATATAGTTTGAAGTTTAGAAATATAACAAATATTTTACTAGAAAATATTTTTAGAATAAACAAAAGAAATTTTCCTCTGTCATGGCATCTATACGGCTTGGTGCGCTGCCGTAGTGCCGTGATTCTTTCAGTTCCCGGTGCCTCTTCGTTACGGAACCAGCGGTCACTTGGTCCGTCTTGCGATATTTTGTATGATCACGGCTTGGCCTGCAAAAGCACCTGTAACAAAGATTATATTGGTGAAAAACGATGATAAAAATTAAGCATTAAACATATTATCCTAAAGTAGGCGCTAGATCCGTCCTGTGACATCGGGTATGATCGCGACTTAGTCTGCTAAAGAACCTGTAACGAAGATTATATTGGTGAAAAAAAATACGAGAATAGAAATAAAAAATAAAACTTATCATATATTGATTATTATATTTATATATTAATATTTTACTTGAAGGTTAACACGGATGGCTTTTCGTCGCAGGGGAAGGGTGACGCTACACAACTTGCTACAATAGTCAGTAATTGCGAGCTCTTCTTCGTTTCTCAAAAGCATACGCTTTTTAGGTGGCTGAATTGCCTTCTTTCGCACACGGCGAGTGGTCCTTGGCACAGAAAACACCTATGTCTCCTTCCTGCCACTAAGCCGTCGCCTGGCAGGGTCATATTGGCGCTGTGGTCGCACAAGGTCATCTGAAAGTGATAAAAAAATGTATATATCATTATTTAAAACAATTTGTTCTCGTAAGTTTAAAAATGTTCCTCATTTAGATATGGTTAAATTTAATACTGTTTATTGCATGTAGTTATGTAAAGAAAACATAAAGGTCAAGGCCGTTTAAAAAAAATCGTCAACTTCACGCCTCAGTAATTTCTTTCTTCTAAATAAAAACTCTGTTCAAAATCTTCTTCGGTGCGATTATATATAATTAAATCCCATCAACATGCTCGTATTTTTATAATGTGGATGATTATTACCCTTTTTCAGCTCCATCTAATTCCAAAATTTGAGAAAACAGTAACCAAATCAAAATTGACATCTGACGGAAGGTGGAAGTTGCAAAGCAGCAATGAAAACTTACATTGACACATAAATTGTGCCTGTAGTCCCAGGCCATGATGAAGGCTTGTTTACCCTAGTATAAACACATTTACAAGGAGATATATACAAATATTTAAGCATAAAAAATTTGCCAACCGAAACTGTGTGACAAACAAATTTACATCTCTACTAGTTATCATATATACATATCTACAAATATACACAGGATGTTAAACCTTCGCGAGAAGCTCGTAGTGCCCGGCATTCTGGAAGCGGGTATGTCGAAGGGTTATGGTATTCTTAATGGCGGCATACTCCCTTCCAAAGCTATGTGTTGCATCGCCTGACATAATATCCAGGGGTAGCTGGAAACACTAGCGCACTAGGGCGACCATTTCTAGCTCCTGGCATTTCGGTTGAGCGTGCCATCGGCCAAATGCGGTGTTGCATCGAGGAATACCTCTTCTCAGCTGGCGTTTCCCCTTTTTCGACATCAGGTCCATAAACACTGTATTCTTGGAAGTTCTTCATCATGGTATTGACAGTGGCCGCCCTTAGCTGATCAGCAGCTAATGTCTCGCATGGCTAGCACTGTATTGTGTAGCTTTCCTGATATTCTGTCTCTAGAGGCAGACTGTAACTCAGGATGTAGACCAATCGCGATTTTACGAAAAAAACACCGACCGTCGCCTTGCGTGGAAATTTTTCGGAAACACTGTGCCGAAAGTGCGGTTTCTGGCTCAGGTACAGATGGCGTGGTATTGGGCACAGGTGTAGCAGCTTCTGATGTCGGATGTTCTTAGAGGCACTTCCTCGGTCCTGTACTTGACCGGCTTTATCCTGGATCTCACCGGCCGTTGTTTTGCAGAGACGCCCAAACAGCTGCGGCACTTGAAATGCTGAGGAACTTTCCTCAATCCGACGCAGGAAAAATGAAACCATCCGTCGCAAGCGTCGCATTGTACCCATCTGATGGCCTTGGCGCTTCCTGGTGGTTCCAATTGCCCGCATTTACTGCAGCAGTCGGGTTCCTATATAAAAAGAAAAATAGGCATACAGAATTAATTTCATAGAAGGCACCCTCACCCTTTTCTACGATATACAATTTGTATGTTTCTTTAAAAATAAAAGACCTGAATCAAATAACAGCATAACAACCCCCATTTATCAAACAATACTAATAAAGTTTCGTTGCTTTAACTTTAATTTTGAACAATCGAATCTATTTTAATGCGTTTTAAAGTGTAAAAGGAATGCAAAATGTATCGCATATCCAAATACTTAAAAATAAACATTGAAAATAAATACTTCACCACATTGGTCGTGTCTTCAACGGAGTCATGATCGTCCTGCACAGCTGTCTTGGACTGCATGTCTGTATTCATGTCATTCTGAAAATAAAACAAAACATGAATATTATTAGATGTTATAAAACGTGTTTTCTATTGATATATACATGGAAACCTAAATCTCGTTATTCCTTCGGAGATTTGAAGCACAACGATTATACACAAATGAAGGGAAACTTTAAATTAAGTTATATATTTACAAACAAATGATTGTACAAAAATGTAATGTATATTGCGAGGAATTATCAGAATACCAACCAGTTGTATCCATTCTAAGAATGTGATGATCCGTGATTCCATCACGACCCTCCGTTTCTTCGTTTTTCCTGCTGGTGCCGTTGGAATAACAGGAAATATGTCCTGTAATTCCGGTGGCAAGCTCCTGACCAACGCAACAGGATGCGGAAGGCGTCCACACATCTCGCAAGGCGTCTGCGTTGTGTCATCTCAGAAAAAATATATATTGATATAGAAAATTCACATGGAAAGTTCATTACACTCTATTTGATCTTTGTCTGAAGCTCATCATTTACAAAGTTGATGACAAATCTTTGTTCGTTTCATCATTAATGAATGCATATTGTATAGTATAAACACTTCTATTTTTATCGAGATAAATCATTGAATAAAACATACGTAATATAACATCAGCATGATCTACAATAACAGATTATTTACCTTAACTAGGATCTTATTCAAATCCTTAACTGCTCCGTTTAACCTTCTAGGTATCTGTATAGGCAGAACCTCGTTTCGGTCGACCGCGTTCGGGTTAAAGGGATGGATCCCGCACTTTTCGAAAGCATCTCTGACAAGCTTGCGAGTGCAAACCCTTTATTACATGCCTGCAGAATATTTTATAAAGAAATGATAAGGAAACTGCCAGGGCAGTAAAATGCCGAACCGGCCCTCGACCATTCTATTTACAACACAGGGGGTGACAGGGTTTTGAATCGAATATAAAATCACATTTATTTTTTCTTAAACATATAAAATCATCGGAAAGGCATATAATAAAAATAATACTTTATGTTTTGAGGGCAATATGTTGATTGCTGACCCTCGGGCACGGTGTCGGACGGACCTCAGGCTTCGCCTTCGGTCCGTCCTTCCCCCTCTTGCCCTCGGGTCGCGCAATCAACGTATTGCCCTCAAAACATAAAGTATTATTATAATACTACACTGTATAAGAATCATGTAATTTAAAAGTAAAGTATAAATGGTCTATATAACAGGAATTTACTATAGAAGTCTTGGAAAAGTCCTGGAAATCAGTTCCAAAAAGTCCTTGAAATCGCCCATGAAAATTCTGTACGCACCCTGAGTTATGGTTACTGTGTAGTATCTAAAGGTGCGTTCACATGTACGACGTCAAGTGCATAATAAGGCTCGTCTCAATGTTGTTGCTGACGTACGTAAATAGGTTCGATTTCGGACTCCATATTTGAATCACATGCAAAGGTACGTTTTTGCCTGCTGTCTTTTGCTTACGCCTTTAGGTTCGATCGTAGGTTATGCGTCTACATACAACGGTGCGCTTACATGTTTATGGGCAAGTTGTTGGTTCGGATGAGGGAGGCGCTGCTTACATCTTTGTAATTCCTATTCGCACGATTGCAGTTGTTCATCGCGATCTCTTAGCTTCCGTTCCAAATGCGATATGCAATTATCGCACTCAGAAAAGTGTTGTTTGTAGCCACGGAATAACTCATACTTGCGCTTAAGGCTTGTTCCAAGGCTTCTAGTCGTAACGAAACTGAATTGTCCGTTCGATCCGACTTACGAGCTGAATTATCCAAATCGGCGATAACCTGTATTATCCTATTTATTGAAAACTTCTTCAATCGGCTTGAATTAAACGGACCAAATCCTGTGACACAGTCAAGAGGCGTACAAAATTCGCTAATTCAAAACCAGATAATTCGCTGAAGTTGCAACTTTAGTTCAGGGTCACTTTTGTATGGGCTCCCTCGTTGAAGTTGAATGTTCATCACAAATGTCTTGATGCATCCTTTTTAAGACAGTACGATCATCTTGAAAGTGAAAAGTTTATTTATTATTAATATTGAATTTAAATGTCCCTATGTAGTGGCATATTTAAGCAAACTAGGTCTAGATTTGAAAAAGCCTGTCATAAATCTTGGATATGATCCAACTCGAAACTAATCACAATAAAGTTTAGAACTTATGCTGTACGCATAGTGATAATAGAACTTTAATCCAATCCGCTTTCATATAAAGACAAGTAATCGAGAACCATATCAATAGATATAATATATTTATGTTGAAAATGTTTGTTAATAAACTTGTTCCAGTTCAACAAATGATACTTTTATTATCGTTTTGTAGTAGTGTTTCACAAAAACATTATCGTTTTATAGTAGTGTTTCACAAAAACAAGTTTATATCCAAAGTTTCTTGATTTAAACTAGGGTTCTTAACTGTCAGTTGTGTGTTCTCTCTTGTAAACTCTTTTGGATATGGAGGATAATTAATGTTCCTCTTGGTGGCGTCTCTAGATGTGGGTTTTTGAGCTTTGAAAGCTGTGAAATAGTCGTTGACGATTATCATAAGTATCGAGAACCATGACTGTGTGAGCCATTTCATATACTTGTATTTATATTTCTTAGCATCCTAGGTATCAAAGCAAATTGCGGAAAAAACATAAGCGCTTCATTATCCAATGGAATAGGAGTGCATCACGATACTTGGATCTAGGAAGGATCTAGCGAAGATATTTTACTTAACTTTGATTCAAGTTTATAAAAGTATCAAGCAGATATGTTTCATTCCATATAAGGATTCGATGATCGACTAAGCATGAGTTCATTAGCCAAGGAATATACGTAGCCAAATGCACAATGTTTCGCTTTATTGCCTATAACCAAAGTTGCTTGTTACACAATAACATAGTGTTTCTTGTTAATTGATATAGTCAACTGAAGTTGTATTATCGGACATGACTGAGTTTATCATGTACACCCAAATATACAGTGCACACAACTCCTTAGGAATATTTTATTTTGTTTTCTCAAAACAATATTGAAATGTGGCGAACTATATTTTCAACATTATATATTTATTAATCATGCATTCGTTGAACTGATCTTTTGACATGCATCTTTATTCAGTCGAACGTAACATTTACGCAAAAACAACTGGGTGTGACTTTGAATTTCGCGAAACAGTCAATCTGTGTTAGCACCTCCCCGTCTTTGGCATGACAGTGTGCGCTTGCGCAGTGTTCCAATGCAATGATTTATGGCATTCATAGAGATGTCATCTGATTCATCTCAGATCATATCCCGAAGACTTTCAAAGTTATATGGTTGATTTATCCTTCTCGAGGACGGAGTTTCATGATACCCCAGATGTTTTCTTTAGGGTTTAAGTCTGGTCTCTTGGTGGGCCAGCCTATTCTTTTTATTGTCTGGTTCTCCAGAACGTGTTAACTATCCGCCCTCGATGTGGCGTGGCATAATCTTCGACTAGGACGAAACCATTCCTGATGGCACCCGCCAGTGGTCTCACATGCTTATTCAAAATAGCATCACGGTAGTGCTCGGATTTAAGGGTGCTGTCTATGAATACAAGTTCAGAGTTGCCTCCATGGCAAATTCCACCCCAAGCCATTGCGCTTCCGCCATCAAATGGCTTTCTGATGTTGAACATATTTTTGGCGTGTCTGGTATCTCCACGTCGTCTTCCGACACGCAGCGTTTGATCCTATTCGGACAGGTTGAACTAGGCCTCGTCGAAAAAAGGCTCTTGTTCTATTCTTACCTTCTCCATCCATCTCAGATGACTCGTTGCCCAATCCAGTCTCCTACGTTTAGGTCTTCAGTCAATAGGGCCGTGATAGCTGCGGATCGTGATTTTAGACCAATATTATGAATACGGTTTGCGTTGATAGCGACCTTGCTCTCGCACTCCGTGTCGTTAACTACTTGATTCCGGATCTGTCTAGCTGGATAATGAAAGGAAATACGAAAAAGATTAATGTTCAGTAAAATGAAAATCCGTGATGACATTATGAACGAAAATCCTTATTCAATGACTCATGCGGGAGCATAAGGTCAAACAAAGAGATTCAAAAATGAACATACGAATGTAAGTTCCCTGATTATTTGTGATCACTAACAGCTGTTGTCCGAATGAAATGATTTGCCTTTGGTCGGGGATTTTAGGTAGTTTTTATTCGTGCGACAAAACTTCTGTGCATGTTTCGAAACATAGCCCTGTGAAATACCGAACCGAAGAGCAACTTTTTCAGATTGCTCCCTGCTGGATCCGACCATTATAAGGGCCCTATCCTGACGAGCATCTGATCCGGCATTGTTAAATCATACACTATCTGAGAGATTCATGATAACGTAGGAACAATGTGCTAGTGGTCATTTTGCGAATTTTTTTCTTCGATCCGGGTACGTTTGGTAACACTTTTCCTATGACTACGCAACATTTACCAAAATTAGCTTTGTACTATATATAAAAGAAAAACAAATAAGAAAAAAAAACCACTTACATCTGTTGCTAGAACAATATCTGGTATTGGTACTGCGACTGAAGCAAATTCTAAGTTAAGAATGTTTTTCCATCACTTATGATCAGATAAAGCAGCATCAGTAAGCAAAAGATTTTATAGAAATCACCTATATTAATGCTTTAATCATTTTTTATCACATTATCAATTTGCCTATAATACAGTTTGCCATATCTCATTTCGGGAAAGGTACCAATTAGGTTGCCTACAAGCTCATTTTGTTTGGAGTAATAGTTTTTATATTTTGAGATATTTTTTTTTGTTTTTAAATTCTAGATTAGTAGGCTTACCATTTATCAGTAAATAAAACCAGCTGTTTCGGGATCCTACATGCTTTATTCATAATTAAAATTTTCCGAGGCTGGTATCGACTACAAAATTGACAAAAGTCATAATGCGCTCGGTGCTTGGTAAGAGATCCCATAGACCTCCCACACGCCACATTGCGTCTTCGCATCGACAGAACACACTTGTCCAGATACTCCTGGGAAAAGCATGCCATTCCTCTCCCAATGCATTCTCCAAGTGCTTAAGTGTATCCTCCGGACGGATACGTCGGGATATGCGTCTCTTCAATAGGCCTCACACATTTTCGATTGGGTTCTTGTCAGGACTCTTAGCGGGCCAGTCAATTCGTTCTATCCCGTGATCCTTAAAACAGGTATCCACTGTATGTGCTCTGTGAGGGCGCACATTATCGTTCACCAGCACAAATCGTTTCGGATCAATGGCACCAGCAACTGGGAGGATATTTGGTTCAGTATTTCCCTCACATAGCGATCTGAATTCGACTTTCCGCTGATAGTTCGGAAGAGGTTACGCTCCGGCTTCCTCGTATTACCTTATTCCGGAGATCTTTGGCTAAAACATAAACAAGTGTTATTTATAACGGTAAAATAATTTGTCAAATCAAATCTATAGATAAAGAAAATGTGAGAACCTTCAAAGTCGTACGTGCAAGTATCCTTTGACTTGCCTCTAGATTCTCGATTAGCCTATCTTCGGCGTCAGTCGTGACTTTGGGCCTGCCACTTGAGGTTGATTCTTAACATCCCCGGTTTTTACCAATGTTAATTTAATTTTAGAAACAGTAGACTGAGTAATCCCTTACTGTTGGGAAATAGCTATCCGTTTTAGACCACACTGTAGCTTGCCAATAATAATGGCTCCCTGAGTTTGATCATTTTTTATTTACGCCGAGTCGTGGCATTTTAATTTTATATTGTCACAAAATGTTGATAAAAAAACTATATGACGCTGTCATGCCCTTTCACGAACGATAACGACCAGACGCAAAACACACATAGCAGAAAAAATATCAATTTGTGAATTTATAGAGCAAACAGAAAACATACATGTAAGCTACTTGATCATAGTGATCATAATGAAAATACAACAAACCGGTTACCTTATCAACTCACGGCTCCATAACAAACAAATGATTCCCTCTGTTCATATCTCAATATGGAACCGACAAAATAACTCAGAAGCTCCTTGCGCGCTCACTACGCAACATTTCCGGATCATAAACATGGATAGTCGAATATGTTGAATCCGATTGTAGACGGTTCCTTTCACAGGTGCCTTCGGCGCTAGAGATATACTTTCCAAAACACGCATTTCTGAGTTCTGTAATTTTGTAGCTTCGATATCATATCGAAGCTATTTTAAAAAATACATCGTAGCCGAAATTATTGCAAAACTCTCGTACTTATAATGAGCCAAATGACATAATGGCTAAACATCATAAAATCAACATCAGTTATAAAAAAAGTTTTAACTATTCGAGGCCCACGAGTATATGTTACACGATTACATATATATTCTTTGCTCCTGCCACGTCGAAATTTGACTTTAAAATGACATTCAAATATGAGCTTAAGCGACCATGACATGGACATGTGGGAATTTAACGAGGTGAATAATTCATAAAAGCAGTTTGCACTCAAATCAAATGATTCACAAATAACAGTTCATTTTATTACATTTGCAAATATTTGTTTCACAATTTATATTTTTTTATAACTTCAGAAATTTAAATTCCTGTTGTTTACTTCATACCGTAAACCGGCAAAATATACCATTAAAAAATGTTACTGTAAAAGTGTCAAAGTTTGCCCAGGACTGCCTAGCGACAAAAATCCTTCACTGTATTCTCAAGTTCAAATTACACATGCTCACTTACCATCCGATGAACCATTCCTAGCACAATTGAGACATGGTACTTGCGATTTGATACAAGAGCTAAATATTGCCTCTTGGCACCTGTTCAAAATCTATTAATGCTTTTACTTGATCTCGAGTTTTTGAACTTCATGGTCTTTTTCCTTTTCCTTTCGATGGTTGTAATAATTTGTAATGTTCTCGCGGATGGTTTTGACATCTTTCGCTTTGACGGATAATTCGTCAGCTGATTTTAGCAATAGCATAGCGGAATCGGTACATCTTGTAACTTGCATGTGCAATTGAAGCTGCGGCAATAAAACTGATGTATTGCAACAGAATCAGCACATGCTCTATGAATTTCAGCAAAACTGAAAACTTTTGAAATCAAGGAGATTTGCACGATGGTTAAGCGATCTCTTTTTTGCCAACAGCCCGAATAACTCTCTTTATATTTGGAATTACAGATACTGAAATATTCTCTGCCAAACGATGGTTGCAAATTTTAAATGTAAATTCATCACTCCCAGTGACCTTGACGAAATATTCCAGGTGAGCAGGAGAATCTATATTGAGAAGCCAATCACTACTGCTCAATAGCTTATCAATATTCCAGCCCATCGCATTAATAGTGTGTTAAAAGGATCCATGTATGACATGCAAGCAACAGCTGCCTTAGTTGCGTAGAGGCTTTTGAGCTTGGGGATTGCGATGGTCGCGTAAGGTCGCTTAAACACATCATAAATAAACTATTTTAGTACGCACAATAATCAATTATTATCCCCAGTGAAAACGAGGGGATATAGGGTTGAGCTTGTCCGTCTGTCTGTCTGTCCGTCTGTCTGTCCCGCTTGATATAGGGTACTTTGTGCACGCGGGTTTGGTATGAAGGAGTTGAGCTAGAGCTTTCAAATTTTATACACGTATGAACCAAGGTCTGAAGTCGTGCCTCGTCATGTCAAGGTTTTATCTCGATCGGTTGAAAATTGTCT
>LQRL01138625.1:345-10706 GCA_001703475.1 Hydroides elegans | reverse complement strand
TTAAGATCACAAATCGCTTAAAGCAATGAAGCATACCCTGTATAATTAGTTTCCATGATCCGTAAAATATTAAATTCCAGTATTTCATCTTGTGAACCCCAAGAAGTTTAGTTTTTAAGCTGTAAAAAGTGGGAATGGCGGTTACAAGAATGGGATGGGGAGGGACGTTGGCTTTGGCGATTACGAACATTCTTGTCTTTAGATATGAAGGGGAGCGTTTAACGAAATTTGCGATAAAAATAAGGGTGGGGCGAATACACGAAGCGGGTTTGCTAGAGATATTATGATCGATGTACACAGTGTATGTAAATGTATATTAAGTTTCATGTTGAAAAAAAGGCCGCGCGACCGTCATTTTGGCCGCGCGACCGTCGTTTTGGGGATGGTCGCGCGCGCGCGACCTTCATTTTCAGTTAAGGTACACCCCTGAAATCTATTTGGCTTTTACTTAGTAGCTAAATATGAATGTTTGAATGATTATTTCAGCAGTCAATCGCATACCACTCGCAAGATATTTATGTCAAGTTTATATCCCTGTGCATGTTGACATTTATTAATTACAGAGCGGTCTTAACGTAACTGTGATTCTTGAAAGCGAGATCGTGTGGGAGAAGTTCCGAGGAGGCACCGGGTTCTTGGAGCCATTTATCCTGCATTTCCCCGATTATTCAAAAGGTAGAAGCAATATGTAAATAATTTCATAAATCGTTATAACATACGGTATTTTTCAAAGCCACTCCTGAGGAAAATCATTTTCAATAGTATTGCTAGCATTACCATTAGACTAGACCATAATTGCTCAGCAAACAATGAACTAGATAGAATGCATATTGCGATGTTTCAGTGTAAATCATAACTTTGATAAAATCATATAAATCAAGTGAACAGCACATAAACATACTTCAATACTTATCGATTTTACTCAACTTTAAACACAAAACATCCATTACTTGCATTACCAGACGAGTTGCTTGACATCATGTCCTCGGACTGCCCCGTCGACTACAGCCACTCCTTCTACTGCACCTACCTCAACCTGCTGCTCAGCGTCTTTCATCACGCATGCCGCAACCTAGCAGAACTGCGACATCTGGTGAGGAACAATTAAGTATATTTGAAAAATAAAGCTTTGAGTATTTTGCTTATGTTTTCTTTAACAGTATTTGGCTAAATGTATATGTAAACATAGCCTATTTCGAACAAACTTAGTCTAGAGAAATATGTGTGAGCAAGGATATGCATAAGATACATTTGATGTTTTAATCAAAGAAGATATTCATTTGCTTGATAAAATTTGTGTGCGTTTACAGGCTCAGTTAAACTTCCCCAAATACTTGGAGCCAATCAAATCTGGAGAGTGCGACCGAGAAGATTTCCGCAAATTGTGGCGCAACATCGAACCGCATCTCAAGAAGGCGCTGCAAACTGTGTATTTAAGGGAGGTGTCAAGGTGAGCATTCTGTGCTGAGGCAAACGCTTTGAAAAGAGGCCTTAGAATCATGCCATAAAAATGGATGTTTGAACATACCCGGTTCTCATGATATTTAGATTTCTTGTTATTCTACATATACATGTTGATACATCTTAACGGAATTGATATAATATTGAGAAGTATTTGTCAACATTTATATATGGCAAACAGCAATAAATAGTGTGCGTTTATTTATACCTAAGCTCTTTTAAATTAATTGCAGCGCGCAGTGGGAAAGAATGCAGCAGGAGACCATGGACCAATCAGGACTTCCTATGCCAGGTACGTATTTGCATAAAATCATGTTTGTCACGACTAATAATTTTCATTGTGTCTTGATTGTCAAAAATCGGAAACTTTTTTTCAGGTGTTTATGGAAGGATTATGATCAGCATCAATGCACGCGTCAATTGTCTGTTTCTAGTATTTAGACACATGAGTTACTTGTTAGCCACGGCTTGCGAAGCAAACCGGGGTTTGTCCCACCGCTTTTCCGTTATATATTTATTTATTTGTTTAGTTCGTAAACTTTTCCTAAAATCGCTACTCCTCTGAAGATTGTGGACGGATTTGAATGCGGATTTTTTTATTTCAATCTTTAGGGTTTCAACTCTTCAGGGTGTGCTTATGTAAGCAATTGTGCTTATATAAGCACTTCAAAAAAATAAAAACATTTTCGGGATAACTGGCCTTAGCTTCATCCTCCGTTAAGTGAGCGAAAATACAAGATCTTTCGTGTGTTTGTCTACGTCACGTGACCCACCGCTAGAGGCTGATGGTAATGTTTCTTTCTGGCATCATTCTTGTTCATTCATGTATTGCCTTAAAATATTTCTCGATAAAAACGCGTTGACTGGTCAATGTAGAGGCACCAGTTTGCTTGAAAATAAAACCATTTTCGGGATGCATGGCATGCACTGCTGCATAAATTGCGTTTTACATACTAATTGTCTTCGCTTCTCATAGAATCAAATACGCCTGTGTAATATAACACAAACCATGTGATTGTTTGAAATTATCGATATTATAAGGTTGCAAATGGTGGATTTTATCTAAGCATTGTATTAAATAGGTTGAGTTAGAAACATAATGGCATATAGCATTGTTATTTGTAAGTCGCAACTGTGCCATGGTCCATCGTATTTTCACATTGTTTGGTGAATTTATTATTTTTTTCAAGGGAAAGACTGACAGGTGCATTAACAACGTTTTATAACCGATAGTTATGACTCTCGCAATCAACAAATAATGCTGTTTTTTATTCGATATTTCAATGCAATAAAAATCAAGAAATGTGTTTCAAATGTTTTGAACTGTGAAAGATATATAGAAAAGTTACTGAAAACAAATTTATTCAATATTCACAATAAAAGTATGCATGCAAGGAATAAATGTACAATATCGTTTATACTGGAATCAATTGAATTGATTTATAACTTTGTTAAATCGTGTTTATTGATGATTTAAACTCTAGATAAATAATAAACCCGCTTACTTTGATATCGCAGGGAGATTTGTGCAAGTTGTGGCACACTGTCCTTGGACAGTCTTGTTTATATGACATTAAAATGAAGAAAATATCACCAAATATTATATTCTGTAGAACTGACGTTTATATTGCAAATTATGAATGGCCATACCTGTAGTCACTCTTACCATGACAATGCATAAATATACTGACAAAACATTCCTGATTGTCTTCTTAAGCGATAACTTTGCGCCAGAACGTGGAGCTTCCTTTCTACTCCAAGTACCTGCTCATCGCCGCTTACTTCGCCTCTTACAACCCCATGAAGACCGACAAGCGCTTCTTCTCAAAGGTGATTCTCGATTTTATAATGGCCAAAATGATGAGTTATTGATCCTGTATAAGTTATACGCGTGCATATGCAAACAGTAGTGTGAACACTAGGTCTATTGAATTTTATTTTGAGTATTATCAATTATGATAGGCTAACCGTGCGGATATATTTCATAATAAACATATCATAATTTTTCTTATGTCTTGAACTTTCCTACGATCAATGTGGTTTTCGACATCACAGAGAGAGAATTTAGGCTAGTTAAACGTAGTAGGCCTATACATATGCATGGATATTCCTATTGTATAACAATACTTATATTTTAATATTTTTTAAGCACTCAACTAAAATGAGCAAAAGGGCGAATCTCGCAACGGCGAAAAAGAACGAACGAGTAAGTTTGGAAACCTGCATTTGAATTGTAAAGGTATGCAAGGTCTTGAAAAACATAGGTTCATTTACCGGTAGAAGTATCCACATATTTTCATGATAAATCTATTAGTTAAAAGTAATGTCAATTTATATTTTATCAAGTTATGCAATTCATTGTGCAAGTGTCAGTTAGGTTAACTTAAACGAATAAATTTAAAATTGTTCTTTTCGTTTCCGTCCATAGACCAGCGCGCAGTTGCTGGGCCCCAAGCCCTTCCCCCTCGACCGACTCATGGCCATCTTCTACTCGATAGTCGACGAACGCGTCACGCCCACAGCCAACATCTTCTCTCAGGTATATGCCCTATTCTGATTTTGCGCCTTTCGTCCTTTAAAAACTATTGATTATAAAATGTAAAGGTAATACTAAAAACAATACAAAAGACGAGCGTCTTTTTGCTTATGAAAAAAAAAAGATAGCTATGACCGCTAAAAGAATTCACGACTGACCAGTACCTAATCGACTGAGCTCCACGAGCAACCAAATTACAGATCCAAATAAATTAATTATTATTATTATGTCTAAATCATGTAAATATTTTGATTGATAGGTGACGTCATTAGTGTCCTTGGGCCTGATGGCGCAGGTGGCCAGTTCGGATTCGCTGGAATCGCCAAAGTATAAATGCCTCGTCAATTTGGATTTCATCAAAAACATTGGCAGGTAAGATAAAGGGTAGATTTATTTAGATCAATTTATTTCTTAATCTATATTTGTTTTCACATTTTCATCCGAAAATTCCTATTAAAAAAAACGTACCTAGAATCATCTTAAAAAACAAAAATAATGAATGAAAATGTGATATCTTTTATCCAAAGTTATTTGCCTATTAATTTATTATCTGCATCTTTGATATTTGATTTCAGGTTTATTGAGATTGACTCGATTTCGAAAAAAAAACGTTTCCTTTTTATTCAAATAATTTGCATTCTTCATTTTAGATCTTTGAGCATCGATGTGATACGGTACCTCTACGACTTCGTGTGAATACTCCTGTAACCAGAGGCCGAATTATTTCATGGTATTAAAGTAGTTTAGATTAAGAAGACATCTTTATTTGGACTGTTCTATCCATTTCAAAAATGTTATGAAGCAAGATCGACATCTCTGTAAAACTGAAACATTGCTTTTTGTTAGGCCCATATGACATTATGGAATCAACAACAACTTTGCATTTGTGAAAAAGTTTTCATAAGCCAATATATAGAAAGCAATTTATTCGTAATAATGCCATTTATGGATTTAGCGTTATTGCATTTCATTTTTGAAAGATATAAACTAATTTTGAAAAGATGACATAGGAGGCTATATTTCATGCATTTAGTGTTTTAATTGTGTTCTTTACCAAGGATGTGTTCAATTAGTTTCCCTGCATGTGCATGTATTAGTTAAAACCTAGACGAGAAAAACGTATGAAAGTATTGCCATATTAGAAGACAGTATCTGCCAAGCTTGTTAAAAAGTTGATTAGGGGTGAATGTGAATATAATGTGGATTATATTATTGAATTATGTAAAAAGGGTAGTTATTTGTGAAATTGACTATGATCTGATTATCAATTACATGTGTCTTTCTTATACTTAAAAATATATTTTGAATAAATAAAATCGGTTAAAAATGTGAATTTTCTCTATTTTCTCTGTTTTTGTCACACTTCTACACTGGATAGATGACATATAAGATATGCCTGTCTAGCTGCATTTGGTTGTCTCTTTCTCTAGGGTACCCATATCCCACATTCCTTCTTTTCATGCCTTTGAAATAAATCGGCATTCATGGAAAAATATGATTTAATTCATGGAAGCGTATGATTTCGTTTTGAGTAAACTGATGGATTAGAAAAGGACTGCTTAGACAACATTTATCCTGGGTTCAACTTCAACTACTCACAGACAAATTGTTTGAATGATATATTGAACTCTACATATTTTTAAACAATTATATAAGAAACTTGTATTAAATTTAATATGAATCCACAAGACAGGCATACATGTAATTACATCCTTACAAAACATAGTTTCGTTAACTATCAAAGATGACCTTGATGCACTTATTGTTGGACCTGCATCTCCTAGATAAAATACCAAACTTTTTTTAAAAGTTTAAATATGTATTTCATATTTTATCTCGAAGATATTATTCAGGAGTAGGAGAAAACCGATAGTTTGGCCTCTTCAAACCACAACCACATGGGCATATTTATGGCCCGCCTGACGATAGTCAGAGGGCCATATAGGTTTTACCCTGTCCGTGCGTGCATTTTTTGTTTCAACGGAAATGGCATCTATTGGTATCAAAACGAGTTTTGGTATAGGTGAAAGGTCTGAGTTCGGATGGTTGTCCGTCCGTCCGTCCGTCCGTCCATCCGTCCGTCCATCCGTCCGTCCGTCCATCCGTCGTACGCACGGGTTTTGTGTAATGAACTTGTCCTAGGGCTTTCAACCAATCGACCTGAAACCTTTTGGAATCGACTATATATATATTGAAGATGTGCACCTCCCATTTTGACCCACCTGGCTCTTCCGGTTCGGCCCCGGGGGGTCTTAGAACATAGCCCCACCCACAGCATTTCACAGATTTATACTATGTTTTGTGTAACTAACTCGTCCTAGGGTTTTCAACCGATCGATCTGAAACCTTTTGGAATCGATCATATATATATTGAAGATGTGTACCTCCCCTTTTGACCGACATGGCTCTTCCGGTTCGGCCCCGGGGGGTCTTAGAACATAGCCCCACTCAGTTGGTAGCGAATCTGTCTATGGTGCTAGAGGTCCTTAGTTAGATTCTCGATTAAGACAAAAACAAAAATCATTAACAAATGTGCAAATTATGTTTATTAACTTGTTTTCTTGTTTATTAGGCTATGGAAACCGAAAGTTGTTGAATAAAGTGGTCAAATCAGTCAAAATAACTTACGTGACTTATGTTAACTTTAGTTGAAACTGTGTGCACATTCATTCATATCTCAAATGGGCCTGTAGCTCAGCGGTAGAGCATCAGACTCGTAATCATAAGGTCTTGGGTTCGAATCCCAACTCATACAGACAAGTACTATAATGATACTATTATAAACTAGTATGATAATAATTTGATTCGGAAATTGTTTGAATAATTTGATTTTTGTTTGATTTTGGCGGCTTCACTTATTTTTGAGAAGCAGGCCATTCGTGCTCCGACGGACACATTTCTAGTTTGTATTCTGTCATAGCATTTCATGGATCCATTTAGGCCTTTGTAATGTTTCTTAGTATTTCTTATTTTAGTCCACCTTGTAATTTATGGGCTTAAATTTGGGCTTAATGTGATTTTCTTTTCTTGCGATGGCCTCTCAGTAATTGTTTGCGTAATATTTAAATGGAAATTTATGATTTCCACCCAAGAGTGCTTATATACTGTAAGGAACAAATACTTCAAGTTATTCCTATACTTCAATTGTTTATTTAACCAGCATTACTTGATGCTAAATGGCAATAAATTTAACTGAAGTGTCTATATCTCGATCGATCAAGTAGGTGCAAAATGTCATTTTTAGAACTTCTTCGAAAGATCGACCTTCTTATATAATATTATGAAGTCATAATATTTTGATATTATTTTGTTTCGACTCTGCATATTTCTTCAAATCAAAGAAAGACAAGCGCAAAGCACATCTTATCAATGCTTTGAATGTTAATCACAGAAAATCCTACTACTTATTTATTATTATTGTAATGTGCATTTTCTACAATATTATCCCTATTTACAAAATTGATTGAAACATACAAGAAGAATATGATTGAATATACCTATTGTTTCAAATAAAAAAAAACCTGAAAAAACTAAAAGCAAAAATCATTTCCCCCACGCGTTTGATTGAAACTCCGTAGCAATGAACATGATTAGACGTTATCGGTAATTGTAGCGAGTAAATAAAGAATGGACGCGTCAAATTACACGAAATTTACTGTGCGAAAGGCGTAGAAAAGCGGAATAAACAACAAACGGTTTCACTTACAATTCAAGTTTTTGTTCCTGATTTTGGTCGTTTGTCAGCTGATTAAGAAGAAAATGGATTATCGAATAATTTGTTGGTTGCCTAAGTAAACGTGGATAGTTTTCACAACATCAAGTTGTTATATGTTAATGAAATGAATACAAAAATATTCTAGTTAATTGCCATTGAACGAATCAGAAGACGTTGTGTCTGGATGAATTTATAAAATTGTATAGACTCTAACATAAGGATAAAAAATAATAAGAATAAGTAACATATATTTTAAAAGTTTGCTACGCGAACATCCGATTTGAAATACTACGCAAAGACTTGCTAACGTTATAGTTACTTTTTGATTAATACAATTGTTGAAATTGCGTAGTGGTAACATAATTTTTAACGGATACGCATCCACCATTTTCGGATATTGTTTAATTGCTACATTTATATATCCACATAAGTCTATACTAAGCGAGGATAAACGACTTAAAAAGAAATGAAGTAGAATTGTTTTGCAGTACCAATTCTAAAGCTGCTCCTGTTCTTTTTTCTTTGGATAATAACAGGTAAGTACTCCGCATATGTACAAGTATAATATTTTGATAGTTTTTTTCCATAAATACGCTGATAGTTTGTCAACGACATTTCGATGTAGCGTGATTGAGTTATCGGAAAGGTAATGTATTTAGTAGCCTCCATGAACTATTGCTCGTATGAGCCATTTTATAGAAAAAAATATAACCCTAAATGAATATAATGATTATCTTCACAAAAATATCAGTTGTACCTACTTATCTGATGTTGTGTAAATACAAAAATACATATACATATTCATATGTCTTTTCTTTTATTTCCAGGATACAGGATGTTTCTAACTGATCTCATCACCAAGTCCATCAACAATCCAATTCACTTTTATCGAAGACGGATAAAAATGTGCTCGTTCCATTCTTTGTTATTGATTATTTTGACGATTTCCGGTTGCGCACATGTCACGCATGCGCAGTCCGCTGTTGACGCTCATCCGCCTTATGCCTTCCTCTGCAGTTTCCATGGCAACGAACGACAACCGAGTCTGGATACAAAAGAATTGACTGTTAGCATATCGATTGAGGGAAACCCTAGTTACTACGAGCCGGGATCGATATATCAAGGTGATCAAATAAAAATATTGGAAGTAAAAGTTAATAAAATGTACAGAACAGTCAAAAGTCATTTTATGACTCTAGGCTATTTACCGTAATATTTTGTATTTCCCATAGTATTATGTGCTAAAATATTTAGTTATCCCCCGTGAAACGGAGGGATATGGGGTTGAGCGTGTCCGTCTGTCTGTCCGTCTGTCCGTCTGTCCGTCTGTCCGTCTGTCCGTCCGTCTGTCCGTCCGTCTGTCCGTCCGTCTGTCCGTCCGTCCCCCCTCGACATGGGGTAGTTTGTGCACGCGAGTTGGGTATGAAGGAGATGAGCTAGAGCCTTCAAATCTTATACACGTATAAACCAATATCCGAAGTCGTGCCTCGTCAAGGTTTCATCTCGATCGGTTGAAAATTGTCGATTCTGGAGCACTTTAAAAATTGTCGATTTTAAACTTTTTTTCATTTGCCAAGCACTTTGTGCAGGCGAGTTAGGTATGAAGCAATTCAGCTAGAGCTTTTAGATTTTATACACGCATAAACTAAGGTCTGAAGTCGTGCCTCGTCAAGTTTTGATCTGGATCGGTTGAAAATTGTCGATTCTGGAGCACTTCAAAAATTCTCGATTTTAAACTTTTTTTCAGATGCCAAACCCCCTGTGCACGCGAGTTTTGTATGTAGGAGTTGTGTTAGATCTTTCAAATTTCATACACTTCTAAACCAATATCTGAAGTTGTGCCTCGTCAAGGTTTCACCTCGATCGGTTAAAAATTGTCGATTCTGTAGCACTTTAAAAATTGTCGATTTTTTTACTTTTTTCAGGTGCCAAGCACTTTGTGCACGCGAGTTAGGTATGAAGGAGTTGAGCTAGAGCTTTCAAATTGTATACATGTATTAACCAATATATGAAGTTGTGGCTCGTCAAAGTTTCATCTCGATCGGTTGAAAATTGTCGATTCTGTAGCCTTTAAAAATCGGTAAACATTTCATATTTAGTCGAGGAAATGCTGGTGATAATATAGGATATTATCCTTTAAATATGTGTGTATTCGGATGATAGTCACTATTTGCCCTGACTAAGCGAGTTGTAAAGAAGAAAATTCAATCTCATCATAGTTTCATGTCGATCCGTCTACAATTTTCTTCAATATTGGAAACAGCTTTGGATGAATTAAGCTAGAGCTCTTCTTAACAGCCTCGTCAGGGTTTCATGTCGATCGACCACAAATATTCAAAATGGTGTGATGAAAACGTTGTGAGAATGACGTTGTGATAGAGACACTGTGAGAAAGTCGATATAAAAAAAGGCATGAGAAAGACATTTTGGGAAAGACTTGAGAAATTAGTTGTGAGAAAGACGTTGTAGGACAGACGTTGTAAGAAAGACGTTGCGGATAGACGTTATTAGAAAGACGTTGTGAGAAAGACGTTGTGAGAAAGACATTGTGGGAAAGACATTGTTAGAAATTCGTAATGAGAAAGACGTTGTAAGAAAGACGTTGTGGGAGAGAATCTGTGAGAAGGTTTTTGTTAGAAAGACGTTTCG
>LQRL01138617.1:37436-48837 GCA_001703475.1 Hydroides elegans | reverse complement strand
TTGTAATCAGAAGAAGAGCTAAGATGCAGTACATCTTTTCCGTGCATCTTAGCCTTTCACTATCATTTCTTTAAGAAATGCACCCTAACCATGTAATAATATGTTCATTATCACTGGCGGTCACTCTTAGAAATGTTCATTCTCAAATATATGTAGTTGTATGCATTCGACTTAGCACAAGCGTGTGTAGAGAACAAGTTCTGAGCAAATCTTTATAAGTTTCTATTTGTTTTGATTGATTCAAAATGTTACTTTTATTTACAATTAACTTCTCGGGACATTTTAGGAGAGGGTTCATTGGTCGGTTTCACCATAGGAATGGGCTTCGTATCCTGTAACAAGATGGCGGCATCGATTCTCTATGGACTCACGATCTCATTCTTGGCAGTCACTATGGCTGGACCGGTGTCCAACCCACTCGATATCGCGCCTCGGTTTGCAGGTATAGTTGATACTTGTTAAAGCCCATCAAGAAATCGTTAAACTGAACAAGGATAAACTGAAACATTACTTCTACCGAAAAGATTTTTTTTCGATCCGAGGTTCTTAATTCCCTTTATAAAACTTATCGGATAACCCGAAAATCGGTTAAACCAAACGGTTTTAGCCGGTCCCAAGTGTTTGTTTTAATGAGGTTCTAATGAATTAATTTATCATTCATAAGAAGTATATTTCAATGAGTAGAAGGACTCACGCATGAAGCACATTTTATGTTTTATGCATTGTGCAATATAGGAAATAGGAACAAAATGAAAGGCGCAAGAATCGTAACAACCGGTGTTTGCGCGCTTGATCATTTCATGAAAATACGCGTTTCTTGTTTATTGATCCATAGTTATACACATTTATTTGTGAACATATTAATAGGCCTAACATTAAAATACCCGTTTATGGCTTCTGGAAGGAAACTTAAATAGCGCTCAAGCATTGCTCAAGTCTGCACTGGGCCAACACCGTGAACCACAACTGGCCATTATACTGCCCTATAGCAATAAGTAACAACATGTGACATATTTTTTTTTCAGGAACTGTGATGGGAATCGCGAATCTCTTTGCCAACATCGGCGGCTTTTTGTCTCCAACCATCGTGGGCCAAATTACGCACGATTCGGTATGTGGATTTATTTGAAAAAAATAGATATACATGTATATATCTACTTAAAGAAGAATACAGGTTCTGTTTCTGCACAATCACATATTTTTATATTTATAATAAAGAAGATAGGAACCTGTGATGTTCACCCGTTTAGGATAAGTTTCAATTATTTAAATTTTCATATTGATAGTGTTTTTTGTTCTTATAGATGAAGACTATGCCTATATCATTTTTATGCTTTTCATTGCGATACATAGTGTATTTTTCTTTCAGATCAAAGATAAAAAGACCCCGTGTTGTAAATGCCGGATAAAAGTTTAAATTATTGTAGAATATGAATCATCTTGGCTAATCCTTGCCTTTTGTGAACCCCGGTTAAACAAAACCTCACCATGAGCTCATGATGACCTTAACTCCATTAACATGATGCCAGCGTGAGGTCATGGCGATGTTTTTGTGAGAGCTCGGATTGCTCTTTTATATAGGCTAACAGTGCTGAATGGAGCATGATCTTCTTTCTAATGCGCTAGAAATAATATATCAAATTTATCGCAAAGGGGAGCGGAGCTCCCCTTTGCATTATACAATAGGCATGTTTTGCGCAATATTTTTATTTTTAAAATATATAACGTTAAAAAACACACAGAGTTTTACTCTGATCATGTGACATGAATAATACTTTAGGGCTAAAATAAACAAAATGGCGGACCATGGGGAGCTTTTTTTCGACAGTAACCCAATGAATTTAAACATCAAATAATTTTCGCGATTATTAATCTTCCAACAGGAAATATAAGGAATAAGTATCTCAAAATATAATCATATCAATAATGTGCCAGAAATATATCAGATAACGGAGTAAATGTCACAAAAAAATGTGAATGATATCGCTGGTTATCCCGCTTGACCATATTTTTCTTGATCAACGTACCTTTCTCTTTTAAAACTGTTTTAAATCGCAAATTGACATTCAATTTAATTGAAAACTGTTAATGAAATAAGAATGATTATGTGTAAAATGAATACAATTTTGTTTGTTTTAGCGTTTGGCGTTATATTATATTTAAAGCAATACATTTATTATGTTAGATGAGTGAATAACAATTAAAACAAATATAACAATAATGTTCCATTATTAAATCATTAGTATTTAAGAATTAAGGATGTGGTAGAATCATTTTTAGCAAGGAATATGATTTCGTTGGTAACAGTGTTTACGTAATATTTAATTTCGAACAACCAATTGATTACGTCATAAATTCTGAAGATAACAGTTTAAGTGTTACGTCATAAATTGCAGGTGAAATGAGTGCGTAATGCAACCCAAGGCGCAATCTTAATGAAAATTGATAATAAATCGTTATGTTTATTATATGATTATTTCTTTTCTAGATATCATTTCATTTATGATGTGTATGCTAATTATATTTCTGTTTATTTAAAAAAGAACCCTTTGCATTATGCGATAGTACAATCTAGTTTTAGAATGACAAATTATAGTTTATTCTTTTTCTTTTGCTTTGGTTTTTTTACAGGCTAACAGCGCAGAATGGAGCAAAGTCTTCTTTCTAACTGCTGCCGTCTACTTCTGTTCCACATCTGTGTTCACACTTTTCTCCAAAGGGGAGGAACAACCCTGGGCAATTCAAAACACGTTTATCATAAGCGACGCATCTGTTGACAATTCACAGACGATAAATAGTGTGGGCGATAATAGGATAAATGAATCACTTGGAAATACGCAGACGATAAATAGTGAGGGCGATAATAGGACACATGAAACCCAGCGGGATGGCGGAAATACAAGTATTTCATAGCAGTGTTCACAGGTATATGCCAACCGCGGAGAAGAAAATAATTTATGAATATTTAAATCTTAGTCTTACAAGTTACCAGGTGGATTTCTATGTTTATGTAATGATAACTGTAGCAGCATTTTGATGCGGAATTATTTGATCTCATTTTTGATCGTGGATGTATCATATCGTCTTCAATTCGATAAAGAAATGTGCTATTTGTCTAATCCAAATCTCGACATCTACGGGTCTTATACGTTCTAGCGAGCCCCGGACTTTCCGGGATTTCAATGGAAACTATCCCGGTTTCGGTGTCGGGAACATGATTTTTTTTTAAGGAAAGTCCAAGACTTAATGACAAAGGGTGTATTTAGATTTCCGGGATAGGAAGATAGCCAACTCGCTGAAATCTCCTGCAATATACCCTGGGTCGGATTCGAACCCGGGACCGAGATTTTTGAGGCGAGCAACGTACCACTAAGCTTCAGCTATGGAATGTGAAGGTGCCTTGTTCATTCTGGTGTAGAACGTTCCATTTAAGATTGTTATGGACATATTCACAATATATGAATGTGGGTAATATGCACGGGGAAGAAAGTCACTAAAACTTTAATTTTGCTAAAACGAATGTCTTTCAACTTGTGTGCGCGGCTAGTGTGCTCATATCGAATGAAAGTGATAGTACTTTGATATATTTCATTTTTTAATTACGTTAACGCAGTTAATTGTGATATTTCTATACTTTTTATTCAAATGGTGCAATTATTTGAGAAGCATTTATTTTGGTTTGAGGGATTTTTACGTAGTGCATTTATATGCCGTTCTTTGGCTTTCATGTCTTTAGAGAATATGTAATTGCGGGCATGGTTTCTTAAACAACTAAAAACTGATTAAATGTTTTTTTTTTTACTATTCATTTGAAAATAAATGAATATATAAACTATTAAACGTGATTATTTGACAAACTTATCAACGTTTTTTTTAAATCTTTATTATATTCAAATAAATACGCGAAAAAGAAGTTATATTAAAAGTTTTATTCGATAAGTGCGTAGCTCGCATGATAAATATAATTATTTTTATTGGACAAGTTAGAATTTAGTCTCTTTTGTTTCAAGCCACTCTGGTAAGTTACTATACCTTGACATTTTATATATAACTATGTCTTGTATTTCCATATTATAAAGAAATTATTTAGGGTTTTGTCAGTTTATAGGCTATAGCTACTGATCCCTGTACAAGTGATTGGAACATAACACAATTAATAAGGCTGGATAAATTAATATTATGTTTGATAAAGTTTACTTTTCACGTCCTGAAATTAACCTTTTCTATCCCATACTTTTCATCATTATAGTGATTCTTGTGCATTATTATTCTCCGAATTCAAAGCAACAGTCTCATTTTGGTAAACCTTAAGAGCTCTCGCCTTTCGTCCTCCTTTCTTTGAGGCCACATACGTCATAATCCACAAGGCAACACAGAGTAAAAACCCAAAGAAAACCGTCGTATGAAATATACTTTCGATTCCCACATTATCATATAGATACCCTTGCATCGGTATAAGCGCCATATTCAAAAGCGCGGCGCTACAATTCAACCAACCGACAACTACACCAAATAACACAATATAATGATCAGTCCAAGTGAATCCCGTCGGCCAAATGAGTTCGCGAAAGAATCCAAGTCCTGGCGCAAGAATCCAAAGCGCGAGTTTTGAGTGGGTGCCGAAAATGAGGCAAAGTAGTCCGAATAGGAATTGGCCGTGTACCTCGATGAGAAGCATGTGCGGGGCATCTAGGTAGCGAGAAACGACGATTGCCAGGGCCCGAGCGAGAGTTCCTGTAAATATATGAAAATACATATGCAGGGCTTTTCGTATAATGGATGCCGATAACGAACTAAATTTGAAAGTTGCAAGGATATAGACTTTAATTTTAAAATACTTCCTTTAGCACTTTCTTTTCTCATTGAATTCCATATACAATTTAAACAATAAAATGCACATTGACCCCTAAATGTCCTTGAATTAAGCTAGATTCTACCCACCTGCACCAAATGTCAGCGAATTGAGAAGCGCAGCCCGTTGATTGGTGAACATGCCACTGTCGACCGCATACGTCACAAGGTACTCCTGACTGCCCTTCATAGCGGCGCATTCCAGTATAAAAATAACCATGGCAAACCCCACAATCATAACACCAAACCACGTGTCACCTTCAGCCCACTGGCCGGGCGATAATACCTGGCGGAAGGAGCGCAGTGATTTGGCTTGCATCCGGGGTTTTATGGGTGCCTTGATGCAACTCAATTCACAGCTTGTGCATAGCTGCATGACGATGAAATACGCGGCGTTTAGGAAAACGACAAGGGATGTTATCAAGAACGCATATTCAATCGTCGATGTATCTTCTACGTGACCTGTTAATCCTTCAGTCGATGTGTCCAACCCAAAAGTATCCATCTCAGAGCTGTTACCCAGTGATTGATACCGAGAAATAGTAAAATTGTCCGTCTTTTCGCTTGATGCTGTGGTGGAGTTCTGCGATGGAGCTACTGGTTTTGAGACGAACGGGTAAGCCAGGAGCGGCCCCAAAACGGCGCCGATCGGATAGCCGAGGTGTATGGCAAATCGCGCTGGGCCTCCCTCGGTGCCACACATGAAGGAGATGACGGAGTGGGCGGCTGTTGAAATTATGATTCAAACATGCAGGTATAAGCGTTTTTTATTTATATAATGATTATATATCTAAATAATCATCACGGAATGTGCGGCTGTTGGGATCACGATGTAAATAAAGGACTAAATATATGTGCGTTTTAAGAATGCAAAGTCCTTTTTAATTGCATTTTCTTTTTTACGTCGTTTTTTTTGTCGTTACTGTCTTGAATAAAACGGCGGCATGTTGGTTGCGTGGCATGTAGTCATGTAGTCTGCTTCACGGACATACTAGTTCAATTGCACTTTTTTATTCAGCTATGTCCGCTTTTGTAGGATTTAACATCATTTCCTATACACAACCTACATTGATAGACATATTCTGTGCACAACTTATTATTAATGCCATATTAAATCGAGGTTGAATATAAATTTTGTTTGGTTCTTATCGAGATGTGAAATAAATTTCAAGCACAAACCTAATTGTTTCAACATGTATTTGACAACCATCGCTTCAATTTTGAAGTTACGCAAATGCAGCGCGGTATTTCTTTTATTCGTCTAACATAAATACAAGATATTCTCACGAAAATATAAAGATGCTATTCTATTTAATACCGCAATTGTGAATAGCCATTTGGTATGTTAAATGGCCATCAAAATACAATATACTATCTATTACATTCAGAATTGATGCTTTACATATCATATAAAAAGAGCTATTTATTATTAAGTGACATCTCACCTCCTTGGTAAAGCGCCCATCCGAAAGAAAATATGAAGTCAAATACACCAAGGGTCCAAACATAGGGGCTGAAAGGATAACAAGCGAACCCAAGACCGACGCCACACAGACACGCTGCAATGATCGCGTTTGAATATCGGGCATATCTGAAAAATGTGGTAACTAAATAAAATGAGAACGAAACTTTAGGCATAAGTTCTTGCTGTGATGTCATTGCTTTTGTATAATAATTTAATAAAGCGTAACTAAATTGTTGAACGACAAAAACGCACTGTTCATTATATACTTTCAGTCTTGTATTTATATTTCTGCATTTTAAAAATAATTCTGTAAATCCACTTTTAATCAATCGTTTTATAGCCTGAAATGGTTTGTACATTTAAAAAAAAATAGTTTAAATATGTCTTAAATGCTAAGAAGACCCAATAGAAGGGACTGACCGCCTTGGAAGCGTTTTGAACAACTTTCCTATCACACATACAAATAGCGTTTTTTGAGTTTCCAATACGACATACATTGAAAAACAAAGGGTTTGAGGGTGAAAGGCTTGAAACGTCTTCTCATGTGTCCGAGGTCTAAATCGGGTCTTGGACAATACCCCCTAGCCACGGTGGGGGGGGGGGACCGGCTAAAAAGCTTCTAATACACCCCCAGGAGGGCGGAATTGTCCTGGGGGAAGCGTCCAGGTTGGGGGGTAGCTATAGGTTGGGGGTTGTCCTCGGTGGAATTGAACAGGGTGAAGGATTTTCCATAGAAAATACTTTTGTTCCCTCCTTTATCACCTGTCCACTAGTGATGCAGCAGGACTTCCTAGCAGGCCTCCAGCTGTTCCAGCTGACATGGAATAAGACAACTGCTGGGCTGTGGTGGACATCCTTATCCTCATATCCGGAATGGTCGTGTATTGTATGGTGTGGGTCATTCCCTTTAAAAAGAGGGATTCGATAGGATATATTTGTATAAGTTCATTAATTCCCTTATAAAAAAATATTTTGGATTCTATGTTGTTAAGACAGCAGGGGCACATTTTAAACAAAATCGACGATCACCCAAGCGCGATCGTCACGTCAAACGACATTCGCTCCATCAAAGCGACACTCGCGCACATCTTTCACATGGAATTAAAATACTAGAAATACGATCGCCGAAGGTTTTAAAAAATGTATGAGGAAACTCATCTAGAAATAATCTCAGACATTATGGATCGAGTACCATGGACTCGACGTTCGCTCAAGCGCGTCCACTCGAGCGGTATAAAACTATTATAGCTTGCGACCGCTTAGGTGCATCGCTGAGATGGGATTCATTCATGTCAGTTTGAATATATATTTATGTTAAGATAGTACAATATATATCGTTTTTTTCTTCAGTTTTTCAGTTATCGTAATAATAGATTATTTTAAAAGTGTATATTATGAACACGCGGAGAAAGACATTGAAACACCTAGCGAATATATAGGATGGAAAAATAAAAACGCTAGAAACAATAACTACAGCACTCGATCTTTCTTAGTTTTAAAAAAGCCTTTGAATGAACGCTTTGCGCTCGTTCATTGTATATAATGAACCAATGACATTACAGTAATAGTAAACTGAATAGGTGTTTTTTTCACATAAAATACACAATATTCAAATTCCATTGCGAACATTTCACGAAGTTAGGTTATCAGTGAGTTATACATGTGATTCTGGTTATCCAGCTAAGCTAAGTGTTAGGATAACTGCAGTCTATGTTACAAAAGGTTATTTCAGATCCTATATGAAACCCTAGGATATTTTAAAATTGTATGATAAAATAAAACAAATTTCAAGTAAAATATGTTGATTTACCATTGCGACGAAACCAAGAGCCAGCATGATAATATTCAATATTTTTATTTTATCCCAATTTTGTCTTTCTTTCGTTTGTGCCATTTTTTCTTCAGAGTATCCAGGCTTATTTCGACCATTTTCATGTTTCATATTTTCAATTTGTTATTGTGCTCTCGTAAACAAATAATTTGTTTAATCAAATATGAACACATTTAACTATATCAACAATGTTTAGAAACTAAAAATTTAAATAAGGATTCATTAATGTTAAATACAGCTGTATACGAAACTTATTATTCTTTTTTTGGCTCTACTGTGGAATATACGTCAAGGGCACCCCATGACACGTTTTGCACAACGTTGCAAATCCCTTTAAGACACCTGTACCAAGACCATAACCTTGGATTTGTGGACAGTTTGTGTTAAATTGTCTGCTTTACCAATAGTTTAAAGGTCTTATTTCCTACATGAAAATAATGCCATTTATAGATAGGTATATCAATTAAGTATATTAACACATCCGAGTCCCTTTAGTGGATTCGGTGTTAAATCAAATTTGAATGTTGGATGGTGTTAAACACGTGACCTTGAATTATGGGGCTGATTAATACGAACTAATCCTTTTTTTAGCATAAAAGTGCAGCCTAAACGTGTTTTTTGTTTGTTTTTTGTTTGTTCCTCCTTTTCTATGAGGCTTTGAGAAGAAAAGTAACACCTAGAAAAATAAAAATATTGAAAATGTACAAATTATCCAACATAAAAAGGCCTAACCAATATAGTTCTATCAGTTAACTAGAATATTGCAAGCCATTTATCCAATTCACTTATAAATATTCACATAATTAAGAATCAAACTAAAGAAATTATATTTTAAAAAATCAGTTGCTTACATCTCCAAGCTAGAAAACATTTTCTACATTATTTCTCAAATGTCCCAAGTCAACTGGGATTAGCTGGGGAACACCATTTGGGAGCTCATCGGGTGTGCTCTGTGCTTGTAATTCCATGTAATTTTATAGGCCATCCAAATCAAATTCCGCAGCTTTCACAACCCCATTAAAAATAACAAATTCAAGGCACACAATGGTTAAACTGTAGAATAACAAAAAATAATTGTTAAATAATAAATGAATATAATAAGATAATAAGAATGCCACTTATAGATGGAAAGGCTTCCAAAACATTTCCATTAAGCTTGGCATTAAATATAATACATAGACTACACTTGCAGAAACAATTAGGCTTTCTATCTGACATATATTCTATGCATAAAAAATATAATTCTACCAAGATAGAAGATACAAAGGCATTAAAAAATATATATTTTCTTGAAAATGTGCCTTTTGATACTGTTTACACATACATGAAAAAATAAAGCTCTCATCAATGGATATGTGAAAAAAACTTTTATCTTTAATATTTGTTAAAAGGATAATAAAAAAAACATATCAATATCAAAAGTTTGCTTTCTAATGAATGTTACTGTCTTACAATGGATACTACGAATTCATAATGAGACGCAACATTGAATTTATAAATCCGTTGAGCGATGAATATAGAATATTTTAATATAAACTACTTTTCGAATCAATTTCATGCGTTTGCATGTAACAGCAGACACTTGAATAGTTTAATAAAATGTCAATTAGAAACATTTATATACTTGTACTTCTATCACATAGAAGTATCAGCCGTTACAATTTAATATAATCTGCATAACTGTCACAAAAACCACTACATGCAACAAAATAGAAAAAAAACTATAAGCAAATATATATAAAGCGGTAGACAACAATAGATTTGTTGGAAACTGTGGAATGACGAAAAAATCACAAATTTTAATAGGTTGCAGAATTGTGTTAAGTAAACTATAAATTTAAACTGTGACAATATTGTTTATGGTTCAGTGAATAAATTTTACGCAAGCGTATTTCGATTGTAGAAAGTCTAACTTTATTTTTCAATTGTCTGACATAGACTACGAATATAAGAATTAGAAAAAAAAAAAATAGGCATTTTTTTCACAGCTGAGACATTCTTTCAATATTGTCACTGTTATTCAATTGCCGAATCAATGGTTTTATAGAATTTTTTTATATGATATTACATCTTCATTTATGTCGAATCATAATTGAATTATTGACGCTTCGATGGCCTACCGTGCAGCAGCCACATAAACTATTAAATATTTGTTTTCTTTTTATATATATATTTATAAGATAAATAATATGGTGTTGCAACATTGTTCTATGTGCAGAAATCGATGTTAATTGAAAGCAAGCCTTAGGACATAACGTTTAAACTTATGTTTGTGATATAAAGAATCTTTTTAAAAGATCTGAATCTATGATTAAATATTTTTTTATATTTTTTTACACGGATCAGGCGTCGATCAAATGACATTTTGTAAATCAATGTTGCAAAGTCATTGAATATTACACAGTGGTGCGATTTTTACGATTTGTCTTGGTTCATGATATCGCAAGGAGCTATAGGCTTGTCATTCATTGCGATTTTACTAACAAAGAAAAACAGTGAAAATCGCATGTGAATAAATAATAAACTATTACAATTAAATATAAGAAAAGTCTAAAGCTGCGGTTACATAAATTGCAAGCTGAGATTTTGGAGGTGATATTTTCATTGTTTTTCTTTGTTGGGTAAATCGCCTGGAATAGTTATTCTGTTGTTCCGTTCAGAAACAATCGTTCCGTGCTATTTGATAACATAAGAAAAGCAATGAAAACGCATGAGGTTACACACATGTACCAAGCTATGACAATTCTGAGTTAAATAGAATAGGGTTTACCATTGTTACGAAAGGAAGCGCAAGCATGATGATTTCCAATATTTTGAAGATATCCAACGACCGACTGGGTTTCGTTCTAGTTGTAATTTTTTCCCTCGATTGACCTACTTGGTCACACATCTTAATCTTAATATTTTAAACTTATATCTTACAACAATAAGTGATACTTTGTCCTGGTCGTCTTCTCGATCATCTGAAATTTATATATTTAGAACTGAGGCGTATTGTCGATCAATTAATCCACTAAATCTAGTCTTTGTTGTTTTTGTTTTATTGTATTTCATTTGTACAAAGTATATTTTAAACATATGTTAATTTCATTAAATTAATTGCACTCACGACTTACAACTGATTTTATAAACGGATAGCAATGGATCATGTCTGGTAATAGCATGATATAACCGCTACTTATATAAGTATCTTTTTTTAAGTGAGTGCCGTATAGGCTGAGTTCAAATTCATCAAACCAACCTTCAAACAAAGC